>LVVV01432070.1:0-12759 GCA_001676325.1 Amphinemura sulcicollis
TGTGTGTGTGTGTGTGTGTGTGTGAGTGAGGCATTTCAGGTGCTCTTCAGGAGCAGACACAAGATGGGCATAGACTACCATAGGTTGGCCGATGTCCTTAGCTTTGATCAAATAACTAAATAAATAGTTAAGACTGCCCCAAAAAAATAGGATAACTAAATGGAGCAAATGACATTTTACAAGCTAAGCAGGGAATGGTAGAAACCAGTAGAAACCGATCAAATATTTGTCAGCGGATCTCAATGTTGAGATTTAAATATCATAGCAATTAAATCCTAGTGTTGAAGATACTGAACCTTTGAAAAGCAGATTTATGAGAGTCAACTTTCAAGAAAAAATATGGAGCGATCACAGATGGGAATTTTTGTCCTTTCATAATGAACATATTGAATTCAGAAAAACTAAATGCATAGAGAGCACATTTTTCCAGGAAAAAAGGGCCAGATTTTTTTGCAGAAAAACACACTGGTGTTAACTTTTAAATTATGTCTTAGGTGCCGTCATTCTGCGCCTCTGTTTTCTGCAGCCCAGTATTCTGTGCCCCAAACTGAAGTGCATTCGGCAGCTCAGTTTTCTTACCCATACGTAATGTTATTTTTGGAGACCAGATATTATCTGGTTATGGTCGGTAGGCAACCGGTTTGCAAATATGGTACTCAAAAGAATCCCTAGCCCATACATATCCTGGCAGTAAGATATTTTACATGAGTTCAAAGACAACCAAATAGAACGTTTTGGCATTTGCTGAAGAGTATTTGGCACCTCGAATGAAAAGTGCCAATTTAAGGAGACTAGACCAGGCCTTATGACAACAAAGGTGCCGCTATAGAGGGTGAGATTTACAGGGGTATTCATAAGAAGATTGATTTACCGCCAGAAGGTAATCTCCCTTCTTGAGTCCGGCCATGTCTGCCACACCGCCAGCGTCGACGTCGTCCAGGTACTGCAGGGCAGGGCACCGCTGCGAAGGCGTCAGCTCCATGAGTGGCGACGTTGCCTTTGCACCACGCAGCACAAACCCGAAGCCCTTCCGCGCACGGTGCAGCACCACCGTGCGAGCTTCCTGCACTAGCCTGGATGCCACAAAACACAGAAAACATTAGAGTACGCCTGGGCAACCCCTAACCGTGAGACCGTTTTTTCCGGCCCATTACAATAGCATGGGAAAAGGCCCAGATAAAGTAAAATAATAATAAATCTATATTCAATGGAGAGAAGTCACAGGTTTTGTTTTGAATGGTTTTTAATGTCTCTTGACTTATATTTGCTGTATAGATCCCTCTCACCATTAAAGCTGGTGAGATCATGACATGACATGTGAGAGGGTAAGTTCACCAGTGAACCGTTCCTACTCATAATGGCAGGTAACAAGCTTAATTTGTAAGAAAATCTAGTTTTAGATGTGTTTGAAATTCGATACAATTCTGCTACCAATATTTGACTTTATCTGGCATTGGCATGTGAAAGGGACCTGAGAAGGTTTGTTGGATAAAATGTAAGCAGCCTACTATTTCCTGACTTCTGATCTTCCTTAGTAAGTCACCATCTGTAAAGAGTAATCTTGTTGCAACAATAAGAATCTTATAATCAATTTACTTGTGGCCATTTCAATTTTTCCAGACTCTAACGATGAATTAGTCAGGAGAATTGGGTGATTGGCTCCCCACTAAGTTCAAGACCGTGAGGGTTAGTTAAATCTAATATTATTGTTTCTGTTGTCTTTCTTTATGGCGGGTGAAGTGCGGCAATAGCCTCTACCTATTGGTCATTTTTCATTTGATAAACTGCTGAATTGCCCTTTCTATGATAGATGAATTTAATGCTGATATACATCCGGCCCCCGGAGCGTCCAGGAACCTTGAACCTGACTAAATAATACCTTCCATTAGCGCCACCTAAACAAGTTTTTTTGTCCGACAGACTTTACCAAAACCAAACTATTCACTAAATGAAATGTGACATTAACTTTGCTGCCAGTTAGCTTGCAAAAAAACATAACACACTCACTGCTTTTTGAGTCGTGGTGCGGTGGCAAAGTGCTTGTGCATGGACTCGCGTCGCCCTTGCACACGACTTGCACTGCGTTGCGAATGCGAGTGCGGCATGCCAGCACCTGCCATTGGTTCACCGCGTAGCTGCACTTCCTGCACGTAGTCCGCAGGGAAGAGACCGCTGGTTGTCTGTCCACGAATGTAGCCTTCAAGCAAGCCACTGTCTGTGGCCCCAGTCACTGTAAAGATCCAACATTTAGTGGCCATGTATGATTCTATTTTCATCCATCAAGCCAAAGGCAAATAAATCAGTAGGTATTCTCAAACGAAACTACTGCTACATAATATACTGAACCTAAAAAGACACGAGTCAGTGACCACGTTAGACTACTGCCTTATAAGTAAAATCATTTCAGACTGGCAATCTTTGCTCAGTGAGCGCCATGTTTTTGCCAGTGTCCAATTTGTAGCAAGATTTGACGCACTTTGTTCCTTATTTTGTTTTACAATTTAAAAAAAAAGTAATCAGAAAATCTTAAATTGTCACCATGTTACGGCAAAGACGCACACTGATTCAACAACCATATAAAAATATCATGCTGTTGAAAAAGAGACGACGAGCATTAAACCACATTATGGGTAACTACTGCTGTCTTTATGGATAATGGAGTGTAAAAATGTTCTTTTTCTCCATTCCTTAAAATTTATGATATTAATTTTATGGGTGCGTAGCCCAAAAACACTCAATTTATAATAAGAACTTGGATGGCTTTAATAGTAAATGCCAAACGGTGTTCCCTTTCTATCAAACATCTCCAACCACTTGGGGACTAAACCATGGTCTCCACGACTTGGTGTCGCATGATTCTGCCCCAAAATAGTTGGAAAGGTATGCTATAAAAGTACAGATTTCAGTCTCTTTGTTCAGTAGCTTGAAAATTCACTATAGAGGTTTCACTGTGCTATGGAATCTGAATGCAATAAGCATGCATTTAACATAAAAAGTCAGATTATATTATTTAATTGATTTGGCAAACAAGGTTCTATTTTCTGGGTATATACAGAATAAGTTTAGTGGTAGTTGTAGTACATTATAAATACCTTCTATGATTTCCCCTTGCACAATGTGTAAGTGTTCTGGTATGTTCGAGTGATAGTTCTCCAGACAAACAACAGTGGTGCCGGTAAGACCGACTGAGCCTTGCACTGAGCCTTGAGTAGATTCCGAGGTGGCCGTACCCACTCCCGAGGAGTCACTGATCAGGTCACTGGTATCCCCGAGACTTTTGTCTGAAAACAATTGCCGATGCACTGTTTCACTCGTTTGGTAGCGCATACACAACAGAATATTGAACATGAGTCGAGTCAAGTTCTTCGACCAATCGAACACAACTTGGTGTGTGCCGATGTTCATCGCTTATCAAACGAGACATGGAGTTGCGCTAAAAAACCAAACAATGTGCGATATACGACGGCATACTGCACAACTTTAATGAAAAGCCACTCTTACCTGCACCAATAAAGTAGTGATATGCAGCTAGAGAATTGAAATAAAACCAGTCCGAGAGGATCGTGAGCGGTGAGAGACGTTTACTAGTAACTAATAAGCGTTGGTTTGGCAGTGGTGGCGGCTTGGCGCCTAACAAACGCTAAGTAGCTGCTCCTACCTGTTACAAAGCTGACATTGTCTTCGGAGGCGCCGGTACTCGGCTGAGTCCCCGTGTCACTGCTAGCTTCGCTCACACTCGACTCTGCTGAGCTGAAGAAAGGACCTGACGGGGAGGGGGAGGGGGGTCGTAACGGGCCCGCTATTAAGGTCGACCCAGGCCTCCGCCGCGGGTTGTATCGGGGGGGCTCTCCAAACGGGACTGCAACAAACATTGCCATCGCAAATTCCATTACACGTCCAATCCCGCACCGCACGTCTCTTTTAATAGCTTAATGTTACATAGATGGTTGGTGCCTATTAGATAGGTACCGAAGGACATGATATTTTAGCAAACGTGAAAAGCAAAACAAAAGTAGAACAACAGTTAAATGGGTTCATTTTCTAAATTGAGAACACAATGACCAGGATGGATTAGTATTTGCGGTTGAGGACATTACTAATGTACGTCGACAAATGAAAGTACTGTCGTCTGTGAGTGAGTAATTTAATTAATTCTCCATGAATCGCAAACAGCAATTTGCCGGATGCTGTGCTCAAAGAGGATTGTCAAACAGACATCGACACTGATTGTCACCAACAGGAGAGGTTCAGGAAGGGTAGGAAAATTGTGTTAGTTGAGGCAAGTGAAGAAAGTTGTGTTTTCTAATTCTACTACTGTCACCACCACCACCACCAAACCACGCCACGCCACACCACGCCACGCCACGCCACGCCACGCAACACACCTAACCTACACAAGCACTAGCATGCACATCATGTCAGCTGGTTCTCACCTCGCAAGTGAACAGATGAGATTGAAATAAACAACACAAGCAAGACAACCACAAAAATACACTACCCAAGATCTCGTGCACTACTCAACAAGAATGAAAGGTTACATGAAAAATAAAAATTCAAACACAATTCATAATGTATATATATTGACGGCATTTGGGCAGAAGGTTGCTTTAACTATGAAGCATTTCATATTTCTGGAGTCATTCCAATTTGAAGATAAAATAATTTTCCCCTGCTGTGACCTTTTGCCCAAGCAGGCAATATGTACAAGAGTCCTGCATAAACAACAGGCCATTATTTGGCCCTTAGGAACCTCTGCCCAGAATTAGTTTAAATTCATGCAAACAAATAGGTATAACACATGTGTTTTGATAACTGTAATTAGGTCTGTCATATATAATCTTCCTACATTGAACATTTCAATGTAGAACTAGGATTGAAGAATGTTCCTAATCAAACTGTCGAAATCAATGTATAATCAACCCCTTTAGCACAAAATTCTATGATTCCATATTTTTCATCTCTTTTCATCCTTTCCAATTCACAGAACGTGTAGCTAATATGTTAACATATGATACTGTGACTGCACAAAAAAAGAAACAATGGGTCTAGAGCAAAATAAATAAAATATAAAAACGTGGTAATGAAAATGGCCTAGAAGCAAAGCTGCAAAATGTCACTTACAACCAGTCAAGTTCACTTTGTTGAAGGATGTTCAAAAATTTGAGCTACCCAACAGAAATACCCACCATCCATATGCAACACAGTCACGAAATGAGCACAAAGAACGATGCTCGTCTGACCACCACAGCAAATAACGTACATCCACAACAGGCTTCAAGTAAAATAGTGAATTATTGATTGTAAGAACTCACCAACGTTATCTGTCACGTGAGCTTGGATAACGTCTGCTAGCTCCAAATTGCCTGCTATGACGGCCACTTGGTAAGGCGTTTGATTAGCGTAGTTGAGTGCATCGCGGTCGCAGCCACGAAATAGTAACAGCCGGGCACACGACTCCTGGCTGTTTACAGCGCAAACATGTAGCGGTGTGTTTCCTGCAAGACGTGATCAGTTTTTTTTATCACATTTGTCAGAAAATCTGTTGCGGATGGGAGCTACTTGCTCCCTGCAACAGTAACTGTCAGCATTAGAAGAAATTTGGTTCCATATTTGAAAAATCAGATTTCATATTCTTACATTAAAAATGAAAAATTCAATGAATTATTGAAGTATCTAAATGGCACGCCTACATTTGTCAGAAAAAACCTTTTGTTACCTCTCCCAGAGGGAAAGATTATGCCCAAAGTTATTTTTTCTGCCAACATTTTCTTAGATGCCAGATTCTTTTTTTTTTAATATTCTGGCATCTATTTTTATTGTTATAAGCAAATAGACAGCACATTACTTTCCTATTCTTTAGCCTGGTTTAAACAGCAAATAATTTCCTCACCTGAAGCATTTCTTGCATTCATGTCAGCACCATAAAATAGGAGATGTTCTAGATGCTGGACGAGACCGTATCGAGCAGCTTGGTGGATTTCCTGCCAGCCCTGGAGGTCCTGGATTCCCAGGGTGGCTCTGTCATGAAGCAGACCCTCGCAGAGAAGGGGGTCGGTGCGGCCCATTACAGCTGCAAGGACACGCCAAAAAGAGGGTCAGTTATAGTTATCATGTCCAGGTTGCTCTGTCATTCAATAAATCCTTCTTGCACTTGTCACCACCATAAAAAAGGAACTGTAAAATATATGAAACCTTGAATCCTGCACAGGAACAGAATAATTGAATATAAGCAAGGCATTGGAGTCACACCTAAGTAGAGAGGAGTTAAGCCTTTTCCATCCTTGTAGTTAGGTGACGCTCCGAGCTCCAGCAGCGTAGTGACGGCCTCCAGACTGTTCCGCTCGACAGCCCGGTGCAGTGCAGTAGAGCCGTCACGAGTACGGTAGTCCAGGATAGCTCCACCGTTCACCAAAGCCATCAGCACCTTGCATGACTTCTTGATGCTCGTGCCCAGCGTCAGGGGGGTCTCTGAGAATTCAGATGATAAACTCAAATAACACATGTAATTGGCACATTTTGTGAGCTCGTTGAGATTTTGAATAAAGACAAACTGGTTAGGGCAGAACCGTGTATCCACCGTGTTTTGGAGAGATCAAAGGTTTTTTTCCTGGTGACTTCCTGACAGCTATCATGGATGAGATTTTCTTTTAACCCTCAATACCATTCCAGACCAATTATCAGTATTTCCAAACACACTCCCTTCCTGATTCCCTGACTCCCTTTAGGCACTTCTGAAGTGATTCCATAAAGGGAGTGATTTCATGCAGCTGTTTAAAATTGAAAATGAGTACAGTTCCAAGAAAATGAGATGCTAAAACATTTCGATCTCGAAGATAAAAACAATAAAGTAGGTATTTCTACTGTAATGTTTACACATACCTCCTGTTTCGTGACAGTGGAAATTTGGATCTAGACCTTTTGAACACATCTTGGTGATCTTTTCCACCTGCCCGTTGGCCACATAGTCAAGCAGGCGCCTGAGATTCGCTCTTGTGTGCAATGCTTTTAATTGCTTCTCATCCAAGTTCAGCATCTTGTAAACACGCCGTTTGTACTTCAGCTGCAACAACAACAACTCCAGATCAATTTCAAACCATCAGCAACCCTTATAATTTTATACAGAGCAATATTTCATTTTTATTTATTGAAATTGTCAATATAGAAAAAAGCATTTTCTATAGGAATGGTTGGTGATTGATTTGTTATTTATTCCACCCCTCTATGGTGGGAATAATATGACATTTAAATACCTTTATGGTACTATAGGAAGAGATTTGGCTAATTTTGAGCACACATATGCCTCCACAACAAATAAATAGGTATGCACGTTACATACATGGGATATTTTTCCCCTGTACTGATTATTTTTTAAATCCAGCTAATTCTCTCAATCATTGCCACAAATTTGTTATTAGGAAATCTGTTGTTTTCAAAATACTTTGAGAGCAGCTCACCTCTAAATACCCTACAGGGCCATTGAATGGATAATCACCCAATCTTCTTTCTTCGTCCAAAAATTTTCCGGCCTTTCCATTTACAGGGGGGCAGAAGAGACCATAGTTGAAACTTTCTTTCAATTCCTGAAATCAAGCAATAACCAGATGTTACTATGCATGTCGGTTAACGCCACTGTCCAATAGTACACAGAATCATTTTCTAATTTATCCTTGATAGCAATCACAGCACTCGCTCTATGAAAAACACGTTATTTGCAAAACATTACAGGGAAAAATGACATGGAAAGGTTTAGGCATTATAGGACAATGAATGAATTTGGATGTATTTGCATAGGCTGGTTTTGAATAGAAGAAAAAGGGTCAGATCATTCTGATAAAATTCCCAAGTTGAGATAAAGTTCGGTGATAGGTTTCTGGGGCATGTAAACATCGCGTGGACTTCGAAGTAGGTACCTCAACTATGACCCACTAGTCCTTATTTTAGATCAATTTTGAATATATACCCAAAATAAATCACAAGAACGTGCCCAATTTTTGTTAAGAGTTTAGCGGGAGTACGCCGTAGAAAATTTCCAGCAACTGCCATTTGGGTAATTCAACAAATTCAGAATAACATGACACGGAGCTTTCGTAAGCTTCAGGATTCTTCTGTGTGATGCCTTCAATAACTTTAATAGCGCGCTGCAACCACGAAGGTAGAAAATCCCCCCCATCATTGCTTGGCAATCGTCGCTTTTGTGGTCAGCGATACTTGGGAATGCATCTGCTGTCGCAATGTAGATTGCTCGTCAGACAACACAAACGACTAAATGTTATGATATTCCGAAATTTTCGCACAAAGTTGCAAAAAAGAGCACCTATTAGGGCCAAAACAAATGTATATTGCTCCACCTCCCCATGAATAATTATCACAAATAAAATCCTACTTACTACTATCACTGTTAAAATATGAGGCTACATATTATACGATGGAAATTCGTCATGTTGTACCTATAACTGATTTTCGTGTTCGGAGGTTTGGTGTAAAATGTTACTTGTATTGAAAAAGCAGGCCTAATTAAAGGTGTGGCGTGTGGCATTGCATGATATACCTTGTATTCCAGTAAATACCAAATTCATGACTGCAGTATAAAATAAACAGTAATTATCGTTACCTAAATACAACAGTCCATGTCGAACGCAAAAGATTTTAGCAACTGTTAGTTCCACGACCTTTAATCTTTTTCGTACAATTACACTGCAGTAATTGCTTCTCGAAATTGGTTATTTGAAAAGAAAAAACTTTCGTTTTAACTTAACAACATAATGCGGGACACATTTAACAGAAATTGTTAAGATATAGCAGGTGTGTATAGGCAAATTGCAATTAAAAATCGGCATTCTCTGAAAGGATTTTATTGAAGGTTTTTGATTGGTCATCGCTTTTGAGAGTCAAAGAGCAGAGTGCTGAGAGGCGATCGCGAGCTTGCGAGGGCGTTGCTCTAGCTAGAGTCTAGCGCGCTGACAACAGCTTCCAACTGGTTCTGGACATCAGCCAGTTAGGTGACTACCTATACTGGAAAATATAACCACAACTCACAAGCACGGGCAAACGCTCAGTTCATTGTTATCAATGATGACGAGTCTAGTCAATCCATAGCTAGTTCGACGCTAGCAACTATCCGCGGCATACCGAGACCTGGACCCCGCGTTCAAATCCCTAGCATCTTGGATCTTAGCTATAGGATCAGAAACAGACCCATGGGAACTTGATGCGCTTTTTGATGTGACCGCTGTATTGGATGCAAGGAGTAATGGTACTTTGTGGTGCAAAATTAAAAAAAAAATACATGCGGATGTTATTTCCATTGTAGAGTACCTACCTACAGATCTACAACATATTACTAACACAACATAAATCGAATCAGTAATGATGCAAAAATAATCATTCAGTCTGATAGGTACTTACACCAATGTGTGAAAGTATTACCGGCATGCCACTTTTAAATGGGAATCTACCGTATTTTTTACGTGACCTATCAGCCTGTAAAATATTATAGACGCTGTGATAATTTTGGTAATTTTTATTATTCGAATTGGACTTCTTGCAATCACTTCCAAAGTTATTGATGCTTAACTGTTCCAGGCATTTTGTAGATCGAATAGCAACATAGGAGAGATAGGTAGGTAGGTGGTATATCTAACAAAAGCATTCACATTCACAATACATATTGTAGTGTACAATTGAAGACAAAAGGTTGAGTATGTTATAGCATGACAATAAAATCGAGCTAACACGAAATGTGGACCTACCCTGAACCAAGTAGCGACCTGACGGGACAAAAAACATATCGCACATTAGGTTATTGCCAATGAATCGAATCTTAATAAAATGGGTGGGCTTTCTGGCTGAACACGGCTGGTCAGGACTGATCACGACTGGTCAGGGCTGGTCAGGGCTTGTAAGCATGATAGTCAGGGGCAGGTCAGGGCTGGTCAAAGCCACGTGCCTGTGGCACAGCCAAAGGTACGAATGATCGGGGATTGGAGGCAAGAGGAATTTACGAAATATCATTACAGAAGCCTATTGCAGAGAGCTAATGGTTTCCTGTGCGTTTCACGTAGTTGAATTTAATCATTCGAATCCGATTCAAATCTTGGAATTGCGTAGTGCGTACCTACACCTATATCATGATTACCAATCCTATCGCCTTGCCTGCTGTCTCTGGCACGAGACAATTTTATGCATCAAGTTCGGTATCTTGGGTATGTATGCCGTTAAGGTGGCTCACATTTAAGACTGAAAATACAATTCTACCTCATAGGCTTACAAAATAGGCTGTATATTGTTTATATGATACCTGTTGACTTACGCACTATTCATTTCATGTTAATTAACCTGGTAATTTCAAAACCACTTAAATAGAGTTTAATAATACCGCTCAAACAAAAATCTATAACATTACGTTCTATGTCACTCGAGCATTATTACTGAGCGCCAACTGAATTTTTTTTTCCATAATTATCTGCTCTACAGTGTTCACTCCCTCACTTTGTCGGAGAGCAATCCAACACCCCTTCCTTCATCCCTTACAATAGACACCACCATATGGTACAAATCAGAAGAAATCAGTACAAATCATACCTAACCAGGCGGCAGGCAACTGCCTTGAGATGAAAAGCTTGCGATCAGAAACTGATTACAAAGTACGCGATTGAGCAGGCAGCAAATTAGTAAACTTATAACCTAATCAAAATAATGTTTACATGATTGGGAACGTTGATTGAAACCTTTTATTGGGTGCAAGGAGCTCTGGAGATGAACAGTATGAATAATTGACATATTTAGTGTCTTATGTAACTAGCTATAGACGATTGGTTGTGTTGGTTAGGGGATACTTGGACGGTATGGTTGGTACATAGGTACTACATAGATTTGTTGGTAGATGATTTTTTGGTAGATTGGCTTGTTTGGCTTTTACCTTGGGAAGGGCCGCCAAACACTGCTGCTTCACGTCCCAAACGAGTTGGTCCCGAGGAAATTGGAGACATTTCTGCACATTCAGCTCGGGCACGTGAATCCTGACTAGAATATATCCTTCGACAGGAGCACTTGCTTCTTCACACTCCAACATGGTCACGAGCAGACCACCGCTTCCAGATTCACCCTCACATCTGCAACAATATAACAAAGGAACCAAATTTAGAGTCAAAGTCATTTACAATTTCAAATCTGCTGATAAATGCAACCCCTTCTGTTCGAATAGCGTTACAACTATACTGATTGCTAGTGCCACATTTCCAATTCCAACAGCAATCGAACATAGATTTTGTGCATTTCACATGCGGAACTGCAGTGCGAGGAGCTCGAAGTATGCAATGTAGGTACCTATACGCTACTAGCACGATGCGGCAAACTACATAAAGCACCCATGCGCACGTCAAGTGGCTGATTATTGTAAACCTTCGGAGTTGATGATGACTGTATTCCAGCAGAGGACGTTTCAGATTAATTGGGCAATTAATCTATGGATAGGCTCCCACGCCAAACAACGACTAGCCCTACAGATAGTAATTTATAATAACTTCCAATTCACAGTAACCGGGTGGGAAGATGCACGAAAGCGGGATGATGAGGTAGTACACTTAGCTTCGCTTCAATCAATAAAGTGTTACGTAACACTTAAATGTCATTGGTGGGCCAATATTTTGTAACTACACTACAGGATAGCCCATGCGGTGGGAGCTGAATCAAATTAAACAACGCCAACATTGAATACGAACGTCACTTACAGTACCGAGGTAGCAATTATCGAAGAACATTGCTTGATTCGGGATGCCCGGGTAACTTTCATTTCTAGCACTGGCCTTTCTGCCGAGAGTCGGCCGTTGCCGCCGTATGCAGCGATTGCATTGCAGCATAGTGTACTTAGTAAAAAGTGCAAGAACTAGATGGACTCTGCCGAGGTGGATTGGATGCTGTGCTGTGTTGCGATGCCGAGATAGACTTTATGGTTCAATGGACAGCTCTGCAAGATCCTTGCTGGAGGAATGAATAGACTTGGTGGCGGATATGCCATCGACTGTCGAAGGTAAAAGATAAAGCAATGTTTGTCTTAAGAAAAAGAATGATCACAAAAACACGGGTAACGGTCCACATTCTGTGAAATCATAGACCGAACGGACTTATTGGTTGTGTTAGGTATAAATAATATAAAAAAGTACGCACGGTAGAACTTACATTTACAAATGAAGACCTAGTTAAAAATGTAATAATAACCCCAGACATATCGCTTATTAAATCGGTCTATAAAACGGTGTGCTTCGCAGGTTTCACCCCTGACTAATCCCTTTTTGTCTTAAAACGGTGCAACTGTCGATTCTTATGAGAGAAGTGCATCTAAAATGCACCAGCCTGCAGCCAAGAAGCAAGCACGTTAACCTACTACCTGGGCCAGGCGTTGTATTAATCGATGACACGAAAATACCTCTCTGAAAGATGGTCTTATTAAAAGAGGTGCTTGACCCTGACTTTTTGTGCTCTGAGAAATGGAATGACGCGGAACCGGGCTTTGGGTTTGTTTATCAGAAAGTCTTGGGCGCAGGGATGGGGGAATGGGGGGCTGGGGGGCGCAGTAAGGGCACCACGCCCCCTCCCGGCGTTTTGAAATGATTGAGTGAAATAAAATCGTGATGGATTAAGTATTCCATAATTTATTCACCATATCCGCTGTCTTCACAGACTATGGCTTCTGGATTCAACATCAAAATGTAATGACATCGAGCTAATCTGAATAATACCACCCAAAATTTCGACCCCCCC
>LVVV01432071.1:0-12764 GCA_001676325.1 Amphinemura sulcicollis
CTCTTTGTCGGACAGCATGTCTCCGTTATTGCATTATTGCATATGCAGACATTTCCCACCATTCAAGTACTGTTAGAGTGGCTGGTAATTGACAATAAGACTGACCTGATCGGGTAGTGCACTATCTTCAGACATCAACTTGTAATCGCGTGAGTAAGTAAAGCCCACAAACGGCAAATGATTCCCAGCAAATGCTTTTGGCGTTGAGAAGTTCTCCTCCGGGCTTTCATCTTTGTCGACGTCATCAAAATTACTGGTGTCATCATCTCCACTCAGCTCTGGCACCACAGGGGGTACACCTGTAAAGAAAGATAGAACATCAACCCAGAATAAAAGAGATATGTTAACATTCGAGTATACCTCTCAATGGGTTATCTCATCTTATATGAGAATTTTCAGTTCACGTTCAAATAAACGCTTGCAACAACTACTTTTCTGACAAGAATCCATTACGCTCTGGGACCGCATCTGGTATAAGCTCTCAGAGAGCTCATCGAGCTTTGCTTTGAGATCATTCCTAAACAATGAAGTTACATGTATTTGTATATCAAAGATGAACAGTATGGGTAGGTACGTACAGTCCCTGAGGTTATCGAATGTCCACTGGTCATTGTGAAAGAACGGGTGCGACTTGATCTCCTCCACGCCATTGCGGCCCAGACGGCGCGTGCGGTCGGTCAGAAAGCTGCAGATGAGACCTGTGGCGTGCTGGCTCAGTTCGATGTCCGTCGGAAAGTGCAGAGAGTTGCGATGGTCCATGATCTTGCTGTAAGTGCCTACCAGACTGTCAGCGTAGAACGGCGTGTCGCCCACGAGCATCTCATATAGGAACACGCCCACGCTCCACCAGTCGCATTCTCGCCCGTACACGCCTTCGATCCCCTGGAATTGCCAGCCGAGTTACAAGGTGTTGACTGGTTCCAAGCTACAAAGAATGAAAATAGCTTGACATAAAATTTAGATGCTCACCTGGGATTGTAATACTTCTGGCGAGATGTAATCAGGCGTGCCGACAGCTGTATCTGATCGAACCAAACCGTCCTGCAAAAACGCACAATTTTTTTAGTCTAGTTCTCTTAATATTTAGATGCTGAAGATGGTCTTACTTGAATTCTCATAATAGGTACCTACCGAGTCCATTCTCATACAAGTACCAAAGTCAGCAAGTTTCAAGTGTCCATGCTTGTCCAAAAGCATGTTGTCTGGCTTCACATCCCTAGAAGATCAAAAATGCATCATTGTCGAATCAAGCATAAGGCGAATTCCAGAAGTCCACCCCTTGTCTCACCCAAATTCTGGTTTTACCTGTGAACAAATCCCATTGAATGTATGGCATCCAATGCCAAGACCACCTCTGCACAGTAAAACTTGGCCCACTTCTCGGGGGCGTCGTAATTGGACATGAGATTCACGAGGTCCCCGCCAGGCATATAGTCCATAACCATGTACAAGTATTTCTTGTCTTGGAAGGCAAAATGCAGCTGGACGATCCACTCAGAGTTAACGTGTGCCATTATATCTCGCTCCTCCCAGAAGAATGCAGAGTCTGAGCGTTTTATCTGAAAGTCGGTTTCCCAGTTTAGAGATAAAAACTTCGAGAAAAGTAATGTATAGGGCAACACATGAACGCAACTTGATTAAATTAGGAGACCCGTAATGGGCAGTAGGCATTTTATTTTTATGCATACAATTACCGTCTCAAAAATATCGGTCCACCTGGAGAATCGAACTCAGGAAGGCTGAGGCTGTCGAGTTGAAGGTATGGCATCTATTGTATGGGGTTTGATTTCTCGAGTGAGCCGATATTTTTGAGATGGTGATTGCATGCATAGTTTAATTAAATGGTCCAAAATTTTGGGGGAAAATGTGTTTAATTGGAGAAAATTACTTGCCATTTCAAATTTGCTAAGTAGTTTCATTGCATAGACTTTTTGGGTCGACTTGTGACGGACAAGCTGGACCTCTCCGAAAGCTCCCCTTCCGATGACTTTTATCATAGAAAAGTCTTCTACCTTCATTCGCAAACTGCATATTGTGTTGGCCACATTATCATCTGGAAAAGAATGTGGCATAGTTGAATCACTCTAAAAACGGGCAAAATGTTACAGAAAGGGTAAAAACACTTACATCTGTTCATATATGCTTCGACATTTTTCATTCTTTTGACAGAAGGGTGATCACAGTCAGCCACCAGTGCTTGTACAGTGTCCTGAGAATGGAAACAATTTCATCTTGCTAAAGGAGCATAGTAGCAGTGGTCATTTGATGATGAATTGTTTAAAAATCTTATTTTACAGAAAGGTTGTCAAAAATCTCGTGATTCATCTACAATCAACGCAAACAAAACGTAAGAATTTCATTGTGTTTTCTCCTTCTTTCTTTCAAAACAGAACACAAGACAATGGAGTTCTTATTTCATGCTTACATTCACGTTTACTGTAGATGAACCATAACTCCCACAGCTCTCTAGGGTATACATAAACAACTTCAGGTAAGAGCAGATAGGAAGGGTATACAATTCTTGCATGCTCACCAGTAGACAGTCCACATTGGCAACACTGCGAGGGTCTTTGATGTTTTCCTCGAGTTGCCGCAGCCGTCTCCGCCGATCCTCATCTTTCATTAAATCCATAATTGTAGCCTAAAACCCCTCTAAATGTTACACTATCATTTTAAAGTGACATGGAAATTAAGGACGAAGGCATGGCATGAGCGGTTTTGTACCTGGTATCCAAGGCAAATATTCAATTTATAAAATATGTAGATAGCTTACAAAATGTAGCTAGCTACCTAGGCTTTTCCCACATGGAAAAAATGTTCACTGATTCTCTTAAAAAAAATATGGATACTTGGCATGAATAAGCAGACTAATAAATTATTTGTATAAATTCTTGTATCGAATCTCCATGCCCTGGAACAAAGAATGACACTAGTTAGTTAACAGGTAGTTGCTGGAAGTTATAACCACTTTAAATCTCCAAAACACTTTATAGATGCATTATTTTGTCTGAGTGTCTCATACTATGTCAATTAGAGGAAATATTTGGACCAAACATGCATTTCCTTGAATATATTTGGAAAATTGGAAGTTGGTGACAATGGTCCATTTTAGGTTAGATTTAAAAAAGGAATATGGCAAATACAAGAAAGGTCATTGCGCGATATTTATAAGTAGTGTCTTAACATTTTCAATCGTTTTTCAGCTTGATGATTCACTAAGCTTCAACTTGAAGAAGGCTAGGCAAAGTAAACATTCAGAGGACATCAGTGACAGTTAATTTTGTGATCTCACAGACCTTCAATCAAGAGTACGCAAAGGCATCATTTTATGCAATAGAAATTATATTGCGAAACAATACTTTATATGGAGAAATAGATGAAAAAGGACTTACGATTAAATCTTCAAAAATAACGTTGTCGAAGACCTAAAATCAAACAGCAACGTATACCCAGTAAAACTTTAACTCCTCTTGGTAATCTTAACCCGCCTGCTCATTCAATATGGCTTCTTAGTGTAGCACAGCTGTGATTCGTTAACGCAGGCAGGTGCCTTAACAAAACCGTGTTATTATGTTGGTATCACTTATGATTTCAAATATAAGTTTCAAACAAAAGTTTCCAGGAGGCCAATGAAAAATTAAATTTAAATGTGCAAAACTGCTTTACAGTGCATTTGGTGCATTATTTTGTGTTCTGAATTCTGAATTAAACCTATCTGATAACTTATTTGCATATAGTAATAATTAATATAAGTGGAATAACAATGACTGAAGGAAGATACCAAAAGATTGCCCTCAGTACCATCCTGACATATTTGAGTGCAATTAGTATCTTTTTTGCATTGTTATTTTCAGCGTTATATTCTATTTTTAATGGCGAAGAATATCGTATTGATATATCATGGTCAGTCACCCATATATCTTTATTTAATTAATATCTTTTAACAGATTGAACAAACTGATAACCCTTAACACCTACTTTTGTGTCATAGGTTTTTAAAACCGAGTCCTTACTTTTGGGGATCTCTTGGGGTGGTATCTGAGTGCACGCTCTCAATTTTGGGTGCTGCTTCGTAAGAAAATATTTTTCATACGCTCTCTATTGCTTGCTATATTGCATGGTAGTACATATGATTATGTAAATTGTGGATAAACCTTTAGGATCAAAGCCTACCTTTCTGATATTGAGACTGAGAAAAATCCTTTTAATATAATAATAATAAAACCCTTAGTAGCCTCTGCATCAACCTTCACCAGAAAACAACATTTTCTCTCTCACAGGGGAATCGCAACGATCGGAGTATCCATCATGGGCGGTGGTGTCAAAGCGCCGCGAATAAAAACGAAGAACCTGGTGTCAATCATCTTTTGCGAAGCTGTAGCCATCTACGGATTGATTTTAGCTATAGTTATGGCTGAAAAGGTGCAGGTAGGTTAACTATGACAGATATGCATTTGTAAAATTCACATAATATCATCTAATAAAAAACATGCACTTTGCATTGCATAAATTCAATAGACCCAACCGAAGTTACCTGTTCGATCTTTCCACCATCGAAAATAAGTTGCATTCCGAGTCGCATTCAGAGCTGCCCTTAGGATAAAACATCTGTAGGAAGCTGGCCTCCATCATATGTGTATTAGCTGCTTTGATGTCAAAAGCAAAGAAGCTGTATTTCTAAATTGCCGTCATCTATTTTGGAACCTCCCATGTCCTAGCGGTAGGTACCAATCATTTGTAAGTCAGTCCCTAATCATTCGTTACAACTTCTAAGGACCTATTACACCTGCAAGTTCTACTGTGGCACAAAACAAAAGGCAAGTACTCATCTTAATTCCTTCACAGAAGTTTGATATAGTTCGGGCGCAGATGGACGAAAAGTACTACGGGCGAGCAGCATACACTGGCTTCCTTATTTTCGGTGCTGGCTTCGGATCCGGCTGCGTCAATCTTTTCTGTGGCATGTCGGTGGGAATCATTGGTAAGCAAGTGTGAGAATTAGGTGAAACTTGATTAAATTACGAAAGCTCATATTGGCTTTGGAATCGTAGGTAAATCCGGGAACCGTTGGTATAAGCAGGGTGTTGTTAGAATTGTCCGAACAATTTTGTACATAAATCGCCTTGTTTGAGCCAGGACATAGTGTTCTATACCTCAGCAGAAGAATGAGTGCATGCTCCTTGATCTATAGTAAAATATATGTTGGATAGGTACATAGAACCATTTTATAAATCAGACTGTAATTTTTACTAGTGTTAGTATTCAATGAACTTGTGACCAGCTAGGTCAACTTTTTAATTTTTTATTACATCTGAACTAGCAGCTCACGTTGAATTCCACTGCAGCCATGGCTTTTGCCTTTGACTTTCATGGCTTTTAATGACAAAAAACTCAACTCCCACTCTAACTCTCTGAGTTTAGAAACTGGTAAAACCAGGCTTTTGTATTTTCTAGGTAAAGTACCTAATGTCACAGAGGTACACTGCATAAACACTATAGGAGACTGCAAACAAGTCTTTTTTCGTCAATGCAATGGTGCGCAGCGAGCCTCCTCCAGAGCCGGACTTAGGCATGTGCGAAAGGTGCACGTGCACAGGGCCCCGAAATTTCAGGGGCCCCCGAGAATTTGGTTAAGCTTTGGGTAAAATATGGCGAATATTACCAGAATGGCTGAAACGCTGGGCTACTGAGCGTTATTGCTATTATGTTTTAATGGTATTTTATTTTAATTGATATCTGGCTGATTTGGAGAATGTTGTTTTCTCATCAAAATTGACTCAGTCTGACTAAAAAAAGTGGAAATTTGTTGCACAAAGGATAGGTAAAATTTTAGGACCCAGTCGGTCTCGTTTATGACAACTCGTAGATGTGAAAATCATAGATTTAAACTCATAGATAAACTCATAGACTTTAAACTCATAGACTCTTTAGATAAACTCATAGATTTACTTAAAAATAACCTTGATCTCAAAAAATTTTGGGACTGTGCCCCTAAGTCCCTAGTTTCCTCCTTTCGTTGCCCCCTTTGCTGTTGGTCAAATCCCTTCAATCCCGGCTGCCCCCATTTCCACCCACCCAAAATAATATATTTGTCCGATGGGCCCCCCCATACACAACGTTGCACAGGGCCCCACAACAGTAAATCCGGCACTGGCCTCCTCTGATGTATTTATAAATGGTTTGGTTTTATATTATATAAGCAACATATACGTATCGTAGAATTGAAAGTTTAAAGAGTTAGCTTGGAACTGTGTCCTAATATCACAAATCTCTAATATTTTAAATGTTGTAAATTATATTATTTTGAAATATGTACTGTAACTGGCTTTGATGCTAATAAATAAACAATATTAAAATTCTTATGAAAGCTAGATATATCTGAAGATACATCACTTTCTTCAATCCCGCCAGCCTCTACACGAAACAGAAACTGGGCACTGGCACACTTGTAAGATGGTGTGGTCTTCCATCCAACACAACGAAAAGTTGCTGCTTAACCTCGGTGGTCACAACGAGACGCTGAGGTTCCACCTCCACCCACCATTCTGTCTGACTGGTTCCAGGTTCTGGAGCCGCTCTTGCCGACGCGGCCAGTCCGGCGACCTTTGTTAAAGTGCTCATCATAGAGATCTTCGCTAGCGCACTTGGCATATATGGCCTCATCATTGGAGTTTTGATGGCAAGTCTCCCGAGCCTTGCTGATATTGGTCTGCTTTGTTTTAGTTTCATCTGTAGATTGTACACACTATTTCACAACTTGAAGACAGCCAGAGCTACAGGTCAAAAAGCAATGGTATTAGTGGAAATTATTGTTGTGTATGATATATGACAGACAAGTTTCTTATTCATTTGCAGATAGCAAACGGGACCATGGAATGACGCGTGATTAAAAAATAATAAACATCGTACTGAATTTCTTTTGATTATTTTTTATTTTATTTCTTATTATAAGTGCAGTTTTTAACGCAGTTGAGCAGTTCTTGAAATTTTGTACAATGCAGTGTATTTCCTGGTCAGATACAATTGACAAACATATAGCAATTGACTTGCACGACCTCTCTCGTCTCATCCAATGGCTAACTACAACGAAGACAATGAGTTTTTGACTGAGTGTAATTCTAATGTAGGTACGAAAAGGTAACTGATGTGGGAATAATAAAAAAGGTACTTCGGTGGCGCCGTGCTATGAAGACCATGCCGTTGGTCTTCGAGTACAATATGTCGTGCACACTTCGAATAATCTCCAGTAAAGGAGACGAGAGGAAATTTTTCTCACAGCTGTCAATTCTCAATTTTCTCGTCGCATCTTTGCCAAGAAATAAGCGAGAGAGAGTCGTGGCGAGTTCGGTGGTCCGTGGTGTACAATGGATGAGGCAGTGTTGTGGGGGCAGTGATTACTGTGGGGGCGGTGGGGCGCGATTACTTGGTGCCGGGGGCGGGCAGTGTGTTCAAGTGATGGCTGGCGAGCGGGGTGTTGCCAGGCAGAGGCGCCACGTGCAGAGATCCGCGGGTTGCAGCGACGTAACTGAAAAACAAAGCGCCAGAAGTCGGTAAAAGAGGCGCTAAATAATTTGTATGCCAAGCCATAAGTTCCATTCGTTGCCATTCGAATGCGGGTTAAAAGCTTATAGTGTGCTTCGAAAAGTTTCCTCAATAGGTCTGGCGAACATAATGAAACAATTTTAGTTTTGGTTTATTTTCATATTTCCTGACAGAGAAATGCTTCTGGACCGGAAGATGTATTTACTTCCGAATGTTATGTTCATTTTCAGAGTGATGTTTCATTGAAAAAAAGTAAATTACATAGTGTTAAGAACTGTTGCTCAGACAAATGATTGTTGCTACTTCAAGACAGTGAATGGGTCTTCCAGCCGTTGCTGTCAAACGCCAAGCGTTTCGGAGGGCTAAAATATTTCCAAGTTTTCAAACTGTTGTGAAACTCTTGATATCTGACTTAGAAAGGAAGGGAAAAGTGTTGTCGTTAATTTTCCAGGCCTAATAAAATGGGACAATCGTAAAATTTTAAGAGAATTCCGAAAATAGGAAAACTGTGTTTATTGTGTTAAAACCTTGTTGGAAACGACGGGGTAAGGTTTACTAAGGTTTACCTTACCATACGATGATTAATCCAATTTAATGGTGTAGATATATGAATATAATAACATAAATGTCTTCTTCAATGGAAATGATTAGTATCTTTTATTTCTAAAATCCATACCTTCATTCAAGCATAAAGGACGGCTGAAAGGTTTGATTGGGACAGGCTCAAGTTTCATTAAAGCCATAAAGAATTTTAAATACCAATTTCCAACGTAACTTTATGACAAGTTACTCCTGCTTGGCCCATAGCTTCGCAAAGCTCCAACTATGTGTCTTAGAGGCAAGGGAAACGTAGCGAAATAGTGGCACAAAACTGATTTGAGACTTACCCAGGCTGGATGGCCGACACAGAGTGCACAGCATGCACGGCATGAACAGCGGGGGCAGCGTGGATGGCATGGATGGCAGGGGCAGCGTGGATGGCAGTGACTGCAGGGGCCGCGTGGACAGCTTGGACAGTGCCGACGGCGGGAGCCGCGTGGACAGCGTGAACAGTGGCGACGGCGGGAGCGGCGTGGACTGTCTGAACAGTGGCGACTGCTGGGGCCGCGTGGACGGCGGGAATAGTATGCACCAAGCCGACAGACAGAGGGCTGATGAGTCCGTGGGCCAACGGGCTACCGTGCAGGGTTAATCCAGGGTGTACCAGGGACAATGGGAGGGGTGCAATGCTGCCACTCGCAACGGCGACGAAAGCCAGAACAGCCAAAATGGTGCACTAGAACAAATAAAGATTTCGTCACACCACTGTTCGATCCAAAATATTTCCTAGATCGAATCTAATGTTTCGTTGGAAAGACAAAATCGTAATATGATTTTACTTCAACAAGCCATTATAGTAAAACACGATAAACCGTGAAGAATTTAAGGTAGTGTCCAATTTCAGCGACGAAGGCTTTGCAGTTTGTGTTGTCCTACCTTCATTATTGCGGCTCCTGTTCTCTGCTAGCTGAAATCGAAGGGAAAGCAAGCACTGCGGTTCTGCTGTCATTTGCAGAGCGATGCTCGTCTTTTATACAGAGTAAGTGATGGCCATCATCAGTGTGCACAGGGTCAGCGAGTTGCACTTGGTGCATATGCATTGCCGTTTGATAGGGCGTGGCTGCTGACTGCACTGTCTACTGCCGCAGGAATGCACTTATTTGCATCAGGAAATTAACAAATATGGAATCATGGTGCTCGAAAAAAATTAGCCTCAAGTAAAAATTGATTTTCTGCCAAGTTGTGCTACAGAACCGTTAGATTCTGTGATCTGTTAATGTACTGATTTGTATTACGCTAATTCCCAATGACCACGCGATTTTTATTTCATTTACTTAATTAGTTTAGATCTTATTATGAATGCTAAGAAAAGTTTTAGTATTATCATATTGCCGAAGGATCAAACTAAATAGATATTTACTACTCAATTTCGTCTGCTGTGAATTGAGAGTCCGAGAATAACAATAGGTTTGTTTTGATATCGCATTACCTTTAAACATGCATTGATATTTTCTGGCGCCTGATTTACCGTTTAAAGAGGCATCTATTGATGGCTAATGCAGGAAATCAGTGCACAAATTCCTGTTGCATCATAAAGTAGTAAATTACCTTGACCAATATCGCACCTATTACGGGCGTTGCTGCAAAAATGCACCTCTAGGCTCAACAATACCACTTTGAATTGCGGCTGATGCAATATTGCAACAGTCAACAGACACTTTTGACATTCGAAAACAACGAGTTGATTGCTTAGCAAACAACGTCCCTTTTTTGGTTGCCCATTCAAAATTCGATGTGACACTACGTAAAAAGATGTTTGGCTAAAATATCAAAATTCCCAGTGATAAAAACAGTTTCGAGACAGTTTTGAAATTCCCCGCGTGAGAACGCGAAGGATTATTTACCCTCGTGCGTGTGTTGAACTAAAAGGGCGGCAAGATGAGGATGTCCGCGCTGGAGCGGGCCATGAAGGTCCTGGAGGTGAACAAGGCAACCAACGCCGAACTTCGGAAGTCCATGATCTTGGCGCCGTCTCCGAAGAAATGGTGGGAGAAGGAGGTGGTGGAATACGCGTGAGTATACCTTCTTCCTATAGGAGCTTTGAAAACGATTTTGTTTTACTCATTTCACAGGTGTTAATTGTTGACAAGGGGCCCAGACTTAATCGATGTTGGATTTTTCTCTTAAAATGCAGCCATGCTTACGACTTCGTATTTTTTACTTAATCAATCATTTGCAATTTCATGATCTTGTTCCGTGTATGAAAAATTTAGCTTTCTGACAATAAGATGCAACTAATTGTGACAGATTCTGACATTGGACATGCGGAGGGAGAGGCAAGATTTTTGCTGGAGAATATTATTTTATGATGAGCCGAAAATTGAGAACATCACCAATTTTCTGTCCAAAGTCAATATTTGATACTAAAGGGCAAAGAGGATCTCTTTCATTTTGAGGCGGGTTTGCGTAGTATGAGGAAAGTTTCCACCATAGGGGCCTCGCGACGGTTTGTGAGAAGAAGGTAGTTTAGATTGGTATAAGGTTTAGGTATCACAGCAGTTTACCAATAGCCTATGCTAGGCTGTCCCATTTTCTTGTTCTCATATTACCATGTCCAACATTTCCACGTCATGCCACTTCACGTCACTTCTATTTCCACTGATGCCTGCTTAAAGCTAGAAGCTTATCTATAAGAGCAAGGATGAAACAACAGATGGGTCGCAGTCCCGTCAGTTAGTCTGACCTTCGTTCTGGCGAAGATTGTATATTACATTTAAAACTGGTTGCACAAATATCGCCGTATCTGTTATGCCTCATACAAAAGCCGCCACTATACCTTATTCAAAACGCCAAGCGTTCTTAATTAGCAGCCCGTGATAATGAACAATTGCTAATTGCTAATTGGTTATTACTTAGGTGGTGCCTGGCAACATGTATGACAGGTAGCTAAAGAGATCGCAATCAGACACGTCATGCTTTTCTTTGGATTACTTCGTGTAGCTACGAGCAACACTATAATATGACACGCTAGCCCTAATCCTACCCACCCTTTTCGAGGTGCCAGACATGACTTGTTACCGATTTATAGAAAGTTAATTGCCAATGTTAAAACTTTATGGCATGC
The DNA here is from genome assembly GCA_001676325.1 of Amphinemura sulcicollis. Taxonomy (NCBI): domain Eukaryota; kingdom Metazoa; phylum Arthropoda; class Insecta; order Plecoptera; family Nemouridae; genus Amphinemura; species Amphinemura sulcicollis. Next base: position 11,207 of record LVVV01432071.1, read on the forward strand.
TAAACATCTACACAAAAGTTTTGTGTAGCTAGAATTTTCCATTTTCATTTTCCGGAGCACTCTGTTGACTGATTTGAAGGCTTGCTATTTACAGCTGAAACAAATAAATCCTCAAAATTATTCTCTCTGGACGCGTCGATTACTTTTTCTCCCATTTGGGATGCATGTATTCAAATTACGGCCCCTGCCTCAGGTAAATCTGGGCAAACGGAGCTAAATAATCGTCTACTGTTGGCTAAAGAGCATAGTGTCATAAGAACATGATATTGGTATGGCAGGTATGTTGTGTATTGTTTACTTGTATACATTGTATACCTGAGTAATTTTCGAAAAATCTCAAGTTAAGTTAAAATGTGAACAGCATCAAATACAAGGTAGCAATAGCATCTTTGCCAACCGAACTGACATCAATAACTTAACAAAATACTTCTGGCATATGCATCGAACGTGCGTGGCACCTTGTGGCACTGCGCGTGAGTGCGGGGGTGGGGTGGGGGTGGGAGTGGGATGGGGTGGGGTGGGATGACAGGCTAGGGAGAGGGTTGCATGTTTCGAAGTGAAGAGCGCAATAGTGTCGGAAGCGTCGGAAGTGTTTGAGCACGTGGCAGAGTGCACGAGCCGCGCTCACGGCCCCTCGGGGGACTGCTCGAGGGGCGGGAAGGGGCAGGTAGGGGGTGTTAGGGTTGGTGCCCACTGGGAGGATAGGTGTTTTGACTCGGAACGGGGAGCGCACGTCTGATTGAGCCACCCATTCAGTTCGCACCTTGCAAGCAGACCGTTCACAGAGCTATTCGGGCGAACAAATACGATACCTTTGTTTTGTTTACAATCGGGTCATTACCGAAAAGCCATTGCAGTTTATACACGTTAGATAATTTCTCGGTATTTTCGGTAATATTTTTCAGTTATTTTTAAGGTCAGTTGGTTAATTAACATCTTAACACGGTATTTCAATGGTGCTAAAAAGATAGAAGTATCGAGCTATCTGAAAAGAAGACGCGAATTCTTTCGGTTAGCTACGAGATCGAAGTGCGGTACAGGGGATGGGAGACAGGAACATTTGGGTGACTCTGGACTTGCTGGTCGACCGGCGAGGCCACCGGTCGGCACCTGACCTTGAACACTGGCTGGACGAGGTCACGGGAAAGGCGCACCCCACCGCGAGGTCAGACACCCCCACCTCGGCAGGTATCCCTGATCTGCCATCTGACCGCGCCACCGGCTGGAGACATTCGGCTCTACTTCTTCACGATGACAAGGAGCCCTCGAGGTGACGCGTGACTCACCACCTGCAACTCCACTTGCACAATTCACTTCATTTCACTTTAAGCACGAGGGGACGTTTAGTCCAGATCCTCAAATTTGCTATCACCGTCACCGGGGTAACGCACCTCTTTACAAACTGTAAACTTTCAATGATTGGCTGCTCATCTTTCGGCCATGGAGGTCAACGAACCTTGCTTTGTCAATCTAGCACTTGCATGTTGTAATAGTTCCAATATCTAGGGCTTCGCTAACGCAATTAGTGTTGCGTTGTAGATGAGCGTAGCGATAGTAG
>LVVV01432072.1:0-12786 GCA_001676325.1 Amphinemura sulcicollis
CCCCCCCCCCCCCCCCCGCCCCCCCACCATAACACAAACACAAACACAAAGGTAATCCCAAGGGTCAATTCCGAGGATCGTCATGTTTCCAATGGAGCTGTCAGCGCGATTCTGATCTCCGTGACTGTGTTCTCAGACCGATACCAACGTCGCCTCGCCTCGCGTCGCGTCGCGTTCTCGTGTGAAATTATTCCACGTCACATGGTAATACTACGTCCGGCGATGTACCGGAAGCGCGGCGTGACGTCACCCCATTCATGTCACCAAAGTCTGGCTAACGAAAAAGTACCGAGCACCTATACGTCAGTGGCGTGTGGTACGAAGAAGCAAGGGAAGCACTGCTTCCTTAGCAAACAAGCGCAGCAGGGCGCCTTTGCACCGTCGACGCATTTACACATTACGTTTTATGTTATTCTGCCAATACTAACGGTGCCTCTGAGCGAAGGTGAACATTAGTAAGCTTTAAACCAATTCGAACGGCGTTCTTAAATTTCTGAAATGTAATCAAGTATTCGCCTTTCGGGTGCTAAGTGTCTGATTTCAACTTTCAAGACTCTTCCCCCAGTAGATACCCCACTGCACGCCGCTGCTTATAATACGAAGCCACCACCGGCTGGGTCCATTGTCTGGCCGCCGTCGAAACGGAGGATTACAACTTCAGGGGGACAACGCCTAAAATGGTTGCCCTGCCGGCGACGGCAAGGTGTCTCGCGACATGCGAGTTCATCTCGAATTGGGACGCGCCAGAATTAACAGTGTCATCACATTGTGCGTCATGTGACGATTGTTCTTTCATTTTTTGGAGCTCTTCCTCTCTCGATTTGCGAAGCTACATGTCAGTCTGTAAGTGAAATAGCAATTCGACGAGGGCAGAAAAACCTCGCACTGAAATAAGTATATCTAATATCTATCGACTAATGCGAAAGCCTACTGATGCACATGTTCTTTCAGAGAGAAGTTAGAGGGAGTGAAGTTATCAAGAAAGCGTTACTGACCTTGCTTATCAACCTCTTGACAGCATTTGAATAGTGGATGAATCTCTGAAGCTAGGTTAATCAGTTTCATCATCCTCTTCCACTCATTCTCCGAAGTCATTAGCCTAGTGCCACAGGGCCAGTTGTCAAACCAATGCGTCGTTAAGCACCACAGAGCAATGAAAAATAAACAAAGATGTCAAAACTATTATTGTTTTGAAGAAAATTCGACATTTTCACGTCAGTGTTGGTGGTTTTCAAAGAGTGAGATAGTTTCACAAGTGTAATCTGATCAGTAATAGGTTCCAAGGGGTAGCCAACATAACATGGGCTGAAGAATTTTGCAGTTTGTTGCCTAATCCTTGGATTGGCAGGTCTCTTTCGTTGACAAACGAAATCCAAATGGATCGAAACTGCCCCCCAACGGCGTTTGATGATCAACCGAAATGTAAAACTTTTGCACATGCCTCGTCCCCTTCCACTTTTATATCGAAGCCTTACGAACATCAGGCCATTAATCCATTAATAAGCGCATCGAAGACACCATATCTTTAACAAAACGTATTGGAAATGAATCGCTGCATATTTCAATCATTTTACAAATTCATTTCTCAATTCGGGCTGACAATCGCGAAGTAAAAGTGGCCACACCGATAGGGCACCGGTCGTCACACAGAATCGCGATTCTTCACTCGATTCTGGGTGATCACCAAACGTGAGAAGGAGGCGGTCGTCGGCCAGACTTAGAACCAGACAGCGAAGTAGCACTCGTCGTCCCAAAATACGTACATTTGCAGACCGCAAAAAGAGCTGTAGAGGGTCTGAAAATAGCCCCCGAAGTCGTCGGCACTAGTCTATAAGAGAGAGAAGACGCGGGGCTGCAATCAATGGGTGAGAGGGAATTCTTCGCCACCGGCGGAAAGCGTGAATCGATTGGTATGTGCACTTTATCCCGGTGCCGACTGCAATTTCTGTAGCCGTCTAGCCAGCAAACGGGGACGTGTTTCGAATGAATTTCTTTCCAATCGATGACCCCCATTTTCTAAAAAGAATTGCGCAAAACTGTCCTCCACGCGAGCAGTATATAATGCAGATATCTACCAACGATAAACGTTTACCGTATGTTATTGACATGACTCATGAGACAACCGATGCAAGTCAAGGCAATGCAGGTATATGTACCTATGAAAATGCGGAATCATCGATCGATCGGAGTATACGCGGAAATACGAATGGTCATAGCAGAGACAGGAAACTTGCTTTTGCACCAGCAGTTCGTATGTTCTCATTTGAAAGGCTCAAATAAACATTTCAGATGCTCTAAAAAGAGACTGTATATACACTATACCCAATCGAGGACACTTATTTAAGTATGATTCTGTGCCGACAGGCGACAACTTCGATAATGCGCCTTTATTCATGATGATAAGAAACCGGCCCAGCAAAGTTTTTAACATTTTGGGACTATTCTATAAAAGAGAAGCAGCAGCAGTCTTCGTATACAAGAACCCCGAAAAAAGGATATGAATCGCCCAACGACATAGACGACCTGTCTGGAGGTTCCATGCGAGACACACTCATAAACGGCACAGATCTATCAATCAGTCAGGGAGCCACGAAAAAATGTGTGCCATCCACGCACTGCCGACCATGCGCCGTCGGCGTCGCGGTATGAATGAGACGACGGCGGCGCCGTCCTTGTCGAAAATAGACGCCAAAACCGCCGCCGCCGTCGTCGGGGCAAGAACCAGACACAGGCGTCTAGAGCATACGATTCAGGCCAGGTAATCGTCACGTGGTTGTCTAGTTCGAAATGATGGGAAAGCCATTGGCTGGAAGAGAATCGCGGGTGAACCAGGTGCCGGCACGTAGCCTGCTCCTGTCTGACAGCACCAAGGGCCGGTTACCGGGCGGGTTATGTTTATAAATCAACAAGCTTTGAATTGCTGAAGAAGAATAGAGCAACGTCTGTCGAATAGCACCAAGGGGAACACCGGCTCAACGTCCCTTCCGAAGGACGGTACACCGTCAACCGGAATCCAATGCTGTTGAAAGGTTTATAAGAAATTGGCGAGTGAAGCAGTTGTTTTAGCTCATGGTTTTAACTTCACTCCCTCCAGCCTCTCTCCCAAATAGAAGGCTACGTGTATGGTGGCTTGCTATTTCATTTAGGCAGGGGTGACAAGGTGGGTGATGGTGGCTTACCGGCGACTCGGAGGAGGGCGGTGGCGACTAGTAGGAAGGTGGCGAGCGGGGGCGGCATTCTGAGACCGCCCCCTAAGAAGCAGCGCCACACAGGTCGGCGTCTTCGTCCTGCGAACACAAAAACCGAAAATAGTAAGCAAGTTGAAAGATAGAGGCGAGAACATTCCATTTGACATGCACTATTTGTCAAGATGGCGGGGCAGGGACAGGGCGAATGTGTCAGTGCGATCTTCGTGTTGACTGTCGGTGAATAACACGATGATAATGAAGCTCGCCTAGCCTAGAAGGATGTCGAGAGTGAATTTGGTGCGTGCACTTAGCCTGTGACGTGACCTACATGAGAATATCAAGCAGCATGGTTAAAGAAAAAACAACATTCGAATACAACAGATCGCGATTGCTTATTGTTTAAAACAAAGTAGACAAGACTCTGAAAAATATTATACTTGCTAATTGGTTTGATTGTGCATGTTCCAACAGCAAAAAGGTAATAAGCAACAGGCAAAAATTACATTCAAAACAAGACCTTTTTTGCATAGAGAATCCGCGTGCTGACAAAATTTTTAAGATATTTATCGTATGCCTACACATAAATAGCAAGCAGACGCAAAACGACTGGAAAGTTCTCACAAAAACATAAACGCACACGCTTTTAATCTACACGCATAAACGTATATCGTCCGGTTACATCTCAAACGTCCCGCAATTAACACATTATGAATACAAAAGCCATCCCTAGTTAAACTTTCATGGGCAAAATATCACGCACCAAGCACTTTCTATGCCTTTAACAATTTTCCTAGCCTTCCCCCGACAAATTCGTTACCAGCGTCCAAAAAGCGGCGCACAGGTGTTTACGCGTAAAGGTAAGTTTTCCGAAAAAAACAAAAAAAAAGAACACCACGTGACCGCAGACATTGACCCGGTGAATATGAGGTACGAGCTCGAGTAACACATGACTGCTCCGTAATTTCACTTCCGGCCACTTTTCGAGCGCACCGCGGTGCCATATATTAGCTCGAGGTGACTTTGTGTGAAACAAGAGTCGAAAGGAGATGGATTTGATACATTTTTAATCTGTCAACAAACTAAATTATTCACTCGATTCGCCCGATTTGTTCGCCGCTTGTCAGGGGAAAGGCGTCAAAGAGAGTACATCTTAGGTATACACTGATGACTTACTTATATGCATGTAAGAAGGTGAGGAGGGCGGGGCGGGGCGGGGGGATAAAGGACGACCATACTTCCAGTCGATTTAGTTTGATATGAAACATTTTAACACAAAACTCCGGTGTTGTATATAGTGCTTTGACCATGATTCGTCCTATATTTAGGAAAACTTGAAAATACTGAGGATGGTACATTTATTTTTGTACGCAGCAGGTGGCAGCTCAGTGGTGGGCGTGGCAGATTAAATAGAAAAATACAATTACTATTCCAAATCCAGAAAGTATCTATCTTTTCGATGCTGACTCCAACTCCGACTCTTGGTAACTAAAAGATCAGCAGAATTCTTGTCCAAGATCCATATCCGCAGAGAGATTATTTCGAGGCAGACCATTTTGAGAATACTGTGCTCTCTCTTTTTGACTTTTGAGCGTTGTATGCAAGGCGGCGGCGGTTTATTTGTATCGTTGTGGCCAGTGGTAGATTGGAGCAAGGAATTCCGAAACGCCAAGAAACCAGCTGCTTCTCAACTGCAGAAGGAAGACTGTTTCGGAATTTACAGTAAAGGTTAATTAATATCGTAAATGCCGGTACAGGTACTGTATTTAAGACATTCCAGCGACGGTGATTAAAGGAATATATGCACGCTAGAACTACCAGCAAACTTACTAACTCATTGTGATTTGAGCGAATTTCGGTTTCGAAAGTAAATTTATGGTCACAATTATATCTGAGTACAACAAATAGTCGGGTACAAAATTCAAAATAATAATCAATTTACTTGAAATTAGTTGCCCAGTACCGGAAAAAAAACGTCGACTTTTAAAAATCATCAGAGTTTGATTTCTGATGCTACAGGTCCTCTTTTGACGAAATAGGGTTAAAAATGAATGAGATTTACATAAAAATGAGCTACAATTTAATTTGAGCCAGCAAATTTTAACTCGATTTACGCGCGTCGCTTACCAAACAAATAAGAAAACACAAAACAGAACTCTTACAAAATCTTGTGTCGACTTTCTCAGCCAATTAATTAAAGTGGTTAATTAAATCGTTAAATAGAATGCGTTCATCGCGACTCGGTGCAAATTAATGGGGCGTCTTACACGCGATTATAGAACTTGGGCATTATTGTGCGTTTGTGCGTCTATAAAGTCAGCACAGAAAGCCGGACCCGTGTAACAGGCATTCCGATGCACGCACACCGCACGCATTCTCTCCATTACACGATACGCGTCGAGGGCAGGTGCGTTGCAGTGGCGTGCGGTGGGTTTGGAACTGGGGGGAGCAACATCATTAAATTGAGAAGGAACACAAAAGGGCGCATATAAATATTGCATTTCAAATTATTCTGCGCAAATGTACTGAAGGTGCATAGTAGATATAGTAAGCTTTGAAAACCCGACGGAGTTAATTTGCGAAGGAAGCATTTATTCCCTTGCTTCCCTGACTGTACGCCACTGGCGCATAGTGCTGGCGCTGGAATTGGTTTCTCCGGTCTCGGAATTCGACAAATAGAAATTATGGATTGCCATATGCCAGCGTACCAAGCATAAAGCGGACTATTTTCTTATAAAAATCGGGTTTTAATCTTGAAACAAATCTTCGCGCTGTTGGACTGGAGAAGGATCAATGCCAGCACCGGGCTCACAGTGGGCTCCCTTCCAGCCAGGCCAGGTTAGCTTCATCATCAGCCCTTCATTTACCGGCAACATGAACTGCGCCAACAATGTGTGTCTAAGATACTGGACGGCCATTGGGGCTGAATTGGGCAGGAATAGGAGCATGCTACGTGCCGGCACCGTTTTTATAATCGGCTTCCATCCAGACATCATTTACTAATCTTTCGACAAAGTACGGCAAAGTTCGGTAGACTTCGAATGCATTCGAAGGCACCGTTTACTGATCACAAGGTATACGAAATCAGTTTAATATATCAATTAATTCAGCGGAATATCATTATAAGAGCTTTCCCTGGAATCGAAACTACAATCAGTGTTATGGCTGAAGGAATTAGTTACATGTAGGTAAATAGCCATAAGAGTCAGATAGAACTCATCATTTCTATACACTTGAACCCGTTACTACATTAAGGTACCTGTGTACTCTCATAGATATTTTATAAATCTAAAGTAATTTGGTAAGGAAAATCGTTTAGCAAATTTTAAACTGTTGGCTTGAGGTTATTGAACAGTAAATGAGCTTCCTTACAGCAGCAAATAACCACAGGTATGATGTTGACAAGAATGTACGTAAACGAATTCGATAAAATCCACCCTTGGATCGATTTGCGACGGCCTTTGACCCCTCGGTTGCCAGTTGGGACGAACTCGGCACGCAAACGAAGGAGGGAACATTGCTGAGCAGCTCAGGCATGCGATGCTACAGTTTTACCAGCAGACGACATGCTGTTTCCCAATCTTACTTGCTTCAGTGATCATGTTTTCTGTTGTTTCACACGTTATGTTTTGCCAACAGGCTCTGAAATGGCGTAGGTGAATGATGATGAGGATATTGATGAACCAAATACCCGAGGGGAACCCTGTTCTGGCACGTGGCCTACTCCTTTTGATGACTACCAAAGGGATCACTGTATTTTACCAGTGTCTTACGAAAGACGGCGCAAATTGCACATGTGCAGGATTACTCAACTTTTAATAAAATGTGTCGAGAGGTTGATAAACAGGTTCTAGCTTTAATACCTTAAAACTCTCTCCTAGACAGAACTGTGCATGGTGGTCACCCATCCAATAACTGACCCCGCGCAATGTTGCTTAACATAGACGATCTCAGCAAACCTGCATGTTCCCAACAGTTTTGAACCGTTCGGTGACGTTCCAACAGGGGCATTAACTAAATTGTTACAGCACTGCCCAAATTCTATCTCTTCTCTCTCGAAGTACTAGTTATCATTGCGATAAGACCCGCCAAGCCCAAACCATGACAAAACGGGACGCCACTCTAATCCAAATCAATTTGATTTCCTTCCATCAATATTCACAGAGCGCAGAAAGCCTCTTTAGACATTCCCCCTTCAATAAAAGAGTACGTTCGTTGTGGCAGTAGCCTGCCTCAACTGTTCCACATCCAGTGCTGCACTGTTTGGCAATTATTCACTAATGATTGGGGTGAAGCAAATAATGGCGGGACAATGGCATGCTTTGCGATCGTTTTCGAGCAAGCACGAGGGTTGCTTGGCGCACAACCTATAGAGTGGTAGAGTACCGCCAGACACTTAAAATAGTAAGAGGTATATTTCTAAGATCGTAATGTGAAGAAATATCGCGAGTTTCTAGCGTTCAATTGAAAATACTTTACACTAGAACACGTCAACGACCATATTGAATAATATTGGAGCTCTCGACTGTCGTATCGACAAAGGGCGAAAGATGATTAATGATTTTTACGTGCTGCGTTATCAGACAACCAATTGAATTAATAATGAAATCAACAATTATTTACAAGAGCAGCCCATTGTCAATAGCCGAAAGAAAAACCACTTTTTAAGAGATCTTTAAACGTGTTATTTGCATTCTGGAAGATACAGTAGGAGTATATTATATATTATATAGCTCATAACAATACAGTAATACAGCTGACAAATAAATACACGAGTGGCTCAATTTTCAATTACACAAAGATCCATACATTTCATTTGAAATTTTCATAAAAATCTCGTTTCCAACTGCAACGATTGATCAAATAATGCACTACTCCAACCATCACAGTTTGTAACAGGCAACATATATAACCCCTGGCTTTGCGACACAGCGGATCATTCGGTGAAAAGTTCGTTGCCCCTTCTCACACGATCCCCGCGTAATTAAGCGATAATTACAATTAGCTAATAGAACTATGTGTCCGCGGTGTAAGGCATAGTGTACACCATTTCGCTAACCACTGCCAATTAAAAGTAGAAAGCAAAGATTTCACGAAATTCCTGTCGGCGCAAACACAAATTGCATATGATCAAAAACGATGTACACTACTTTCCGGCACGTGTAGAATATTAATAATCAAAACGAGACAGAAAATTGGGACGAGTTACTTGTCACCAGTCGATAAGAATGCCATGTTTATTTCAATTCTTATGAGAAAACAACTTATATTGATTGAAGAACACGTAAGTATCCGAATAGCCAAAAAGCAGCCAAACCCCTCCTGCGCAGATCTTTGCAAAAACAACTTGTTTAGCCCTGTCCACGCATCGTAAAGAAACAAATAATTAGGGGACGTCAATGTAAAAAAATAAACCATAAAACAGAAAGCTTCAATTTTCCAGATTTTTAGCTAAATCATGAACCAAATAGTCTGTTTTCGAGTGAGATCTCTTGGCAAACTAAATAATAACGTGTTAATTAACACAAAGCAATTAGTTAATATTATCAAAAACAATATGTGTCGTCCCCAACCTCAGCCAACTAAATCAAGAAGATAAGTTGATCAACCTTATATACGGAGAACTAAATGACTCAAACGTTTCCAAAGAAATCAAACTCTACGTATTGCCATTCCTTCGGTACGCTCTTTAAAACCCACGTGCGTAAAAGCACACATCCACACCCAGTTCATGCGTAACTAGACGTGTAACTGGGTCAACAAATCAGAGTAGGTTTGCGTATTCACTTTGGTTACAAGAAATACCGTTGTGACGTCATTTTTTTCTCCACCGGTTATCAGGGAGTTTCCTATGTAAGAGAGTTTGTCACCGTCAAGAAAGCAGATCTGATTTATCTTAGCGAACTACGTCATTAGTGCAGCATCCCCGTAACGTAAAGACCCGAGGGAAATCCCAACTATCTATTTCAGGATTCCAATACGAGTGTTACCTAGGCTGGTACCTCCTTAGCTAGCTAGCTAACTAGCTAATGGCAACAGAAGAATGTGGCAATTCTATTTCAATCTGATTGCTAACAGGGGGAGATGGTGGTTCGACGTTCGACATTATTATCAGAGCTGGTCTTGGAAATGTTGGCTAAAAATGGCCTACATAACTAATATCTTTGAAGCCATATAGATATCGCCCATTAAAGTGTAATAAATCACGATTTCTTAGTGACATGGTTTCGCATTTAGCACCAAAAATGTAATTATTTTATCAACACCAATCTTCTGGAGAAAATTTGGGCCCGAGCAAATGACAAATGGTTCATAACTATCACTGCTATAACACGACCACTCACACTAGCATACACAAACACTCAGAAAACTGAATTTGTGTGAGTAAATGAAATTGTTGATATACTGTTTTGCGAATAGTTACGCGGCAAAGATATGATCAGACAGCAAACTGAATTTGAGAGCGTGCCACCGATCTGATTGACACAAACCTAGACTAGAAAGGTAACAGACGAGAAGTGAACGTTTCCTAGGCAAATCACGTCGATACTATGATGGGTCCCGGTTTCAGGTTTAAATATTCTGTTACTAGATAACGAGCAATTACCAGACAAGCCGAAGCAAATAGAAGTACTCGAGTGTATTCGTCGACGAGAAAACATCTGACGTCTCAGAGCAAAAAGCTAATAAGGTTACTTATCGGCAACAATATTTTGGTTTTAAATTACAAAACACGTAAATTAATTAAAAGTTAACGGTCAAAAGCGATAAACAAGGGCAAATTCGGGTGTTTCTAAACCAGCAATATCCGCTTAAGGAATAACTTATCTCTAATAAAAAGATGATGTTTTCTTTCGTATAAATGAGACTAGAAAGTTTCGCAACAACACGCAATTGCGAGCGATGTCTTGCAATAACAAGACATCGCCACGCATTGACAGTTGCAAGTTTTTGCATGAAATATTCAAATAATCGAAACCAAGTGCACGCCAAAACACGGAAACGAAAGCAAAACTTCGCGCGATGTCAATTTCATATGAAAAGGCACCTATAGGTATTTAGTTCGCCAGTCGAACACAACGATTAATTAAAGTGAAATTGTTAATTACCTGAATATCTTGCTAAGAACCTATAGAAGCTCGAGCTCAGTTTGATCGAGATGCACCTAAAAGTCCTCAGAATTAATCCAGCAAATAGGAACATATCCAGCGTAGTACTTTTCAGCGAACACACTATGTCCTCCTCCATTTCCTCTAAAACTGTTCACACGTTTGACACACGACAGCTAATACATGATTGATACTGCAATTAGACATATTCACCCGGCAACTAGAACCACTGCTAGAACCGGGCAAAAACTGTTGCAAGCCATAGAAAATAAGCACACACGGTTTTAAAACTCAATGCCAATCGGCAACACAGAGCGAAATAAAACTAATTTAAAGAGACACTGTTAAAAAAAAACAAAAAAAACACCGATAACACTTGGTGTAAATGAGGACGCACTGTGTTAAAAAGCCACGAGATGTTTCTGATGATGTAGTTGTAAACGAGGAGGTAAGAGTGACTACGGTCTCAGCTCGTCGAAAGGCTGCGTGCTTTTGAACTAACTCGATTGAGACAAGCAGGCATAGACGTGCAACTAGCTGGTGAAGCCCGAGGACGCCCGATGTCGTCCGATCACGTCCGAACAGCATCGAGCAGTGGGCGTTTGAGGTGCAAGGGGTGGTTTTTTGTTTTTTTTTGTGCCCTGTGTCCGGGGCAGGGTTGATTCGGGTTACACATGGTCTTACTTAGTTATAAACAAAAATATCACATGATGATGGACTTTATTGGAAAAAAAGCACTATGAGATCATGTCGATCTCGCTATAAATCAAAAATGGGTGCATTTCTAGGAAATATGAGATAATTACTTTGACATATACACGAAATGTTTATTAAATCGGCTTTCAAACGATGATCCGTTGACAATTCGGGATCTACGTATCTGTGTATCGATAAACAAGTTTGGTAAGATTGACGGTGAAGATGGAAATGCCATGAGGTGTGAATACGAAAGACTGACTGATCGATAGGTGGACTCTGACATTTGCTACACACGAGCATGGATACATTAATTATTTATCAAAGGAAAGGTGGCGACCTTTAAGAGGAAAAGTTATACGTACAATAGACGAGAAAAATTCAATTACTGAAAATTCTTTTTCACCAAAATGCTTTGCTATTTTATAAGGATGCCAAAGCAGAAGGTATAAAATTGTTATAAAGTAGTAAAAGGTAACAATTTGTGAAAAGCGATTTGTGAAAATGTTAATGGCTTTATACCCCTCTGTAATTCGACCAAAATAAATAGGTAATTTTTTTTTATCAAGAAGAAAGAAAATTCGTGGTTCCTGCGTCATATTAAATTGACAGCTCGGAGACGCGCATGCAATGGTTTAGAATTGTTTGAATAAAAACCGATTAGCCTTGTTGCGAGCTATCCGCAAAATGTCAGCATATCAACGCATTTATCATTTCCAATATTTTAAATCGTTTCGACCTTTCCACGATTTTCTTCTAGTAGATTTTCCTTATTTTTCTGCTTAGCGAACGTTGGCGCGTGACGTAGACAGAGATAGACCCATCGCAGACCCAAAATGAATTCAGGGAAATCACAATATTCGTTTAATTCAATATAACAACTCAATTGGTTTTCTTTTTAAATCCATTTTTAAAGATCTAAACTAATCCACGCACTAAAAGTAATTAAGTGATATTTACTTATTAGTATGTTAGTAGGTATTATAATGATAAGAAATAAGATTTTTGTTTCTGATTGAGTTTCTGTTTCAACACTCATCTTGAAACAAAACATCTCATATACAATATAATATACTCCATGTACTAATATACTTTAATATTCTAAAATACTCACATATATATACAGAAGCCTTGCTCATCTGATTGTTATTTATTTCTAATTATCTAACTATTAACTAATTCTTGTAATAATTCAAATAAATAAATAATTGTCTACTTAAATATAAATCAATGGGTAGGTAAATATACTGGAAAAGCATTCTCGAGATAAATTCCCACAAAGTTGCGTTTTTTCTCCATTTTCCTTCCAATGCACTTTCAATTCCGATTTAAAATTTCAAACAATCCCTAAAAGAGAATAAACATTTCTACGAATCCCAATCAAGTCTCTCTAAAATCAAATTGCTTTCATTACGATTCCAAATTCTCACAGATTTCCGCCCGCAACATTGTAGCAAGCACCTTGCGCATCCAACATAACTCACATCATCACCATTACACGAGTAAGCTCGCACTTCCTATTTAAGCCTCATATACTGGAGTTGAAATGACAGGGCATTGTTAAAAATAGCACCACGAATAGAGCTCTCATCAGCTGGCTGCGACAGCCTCCCAAGCTGCATCATTTTAACCTATGTGTGGGCGGGCTTGCCTTTGAAGTAAGAGATGAATCTTTTTAGAGGCGCCACAACTTCTGGCGCCATGTACACGCCATATCGGTGCATGCTGTCTCAGCGCAACTGGCATTGAAATCACCCTGGAATAGTCACCCTGGAATAGTCACCCTGGAATAGTCA
>LVVV01432073.1:0-12810 GCA_001676325.1 Amphinemura sulcicollis
GGGGGGGGGGGGGGGTGAGAGGAGGTCGGTGATTGCCCCTGGCGGTTAGACATTAAGTAAATACATCTCTAGTGCGGATACTGGTCATCTCCTGTTTCTCCGAGTTGTAATTGGCGACGGAATCGCATGACGGTAATTATTTGGTGAGTTAAATCTTGTTTGAAATTTACACTGAATCTCAGATAGAAAACTTTGACCCCCTTTTCCTTTAAACACACACTGAAAATTCATCTAGTATAGAGGCCTTAATACTAGTGAACCGAATTGCGAAAACAGGGTGCAATAAGCCTACAAGTTCTAAAAATGAGAATAAAATGTAACCAACCAAAGAGTTGTTTTTGATATAGGTATAAATATTTTTTGATGGTGAAAAACTAACGCTGTTTTACTTTATTGAATTACTAGTTCGTAATTAACTTGTGGAATGCATGGGAATACTTAATATTTCATGGGTCATTTATTAGTAATTTTATACCTTGCGAGCCCTTGGGATACGAGTTCGCAATTCTATAGCGAAACGAATGTTATTTTTGAGCCTGTATTTGCTAAACGATACAACAAAAACAGTGGCATCAAGTTGGTACACTCTTTTCATCCCCTTTTTGGCCGAACAACCCACTGTTCGCAGTAGATGCAGAACGAGTGATTCCGACAGGATATTTCTCCACAGCCGAATGTGAGTTATGACTTGAAACATATTTGTGCAAAGCACAATAAACCATTTGACAGGAAAATAACAGTGGCACATTTGAGAATTGTGAGTATTTCCGACGTTTCTGTTCGCTAACGACCGCTGTTTTTGTTATAAATATTTTCTTGTTACTTGGTCGGTAGTATTCAAGAATTGTTAAGTACGAGAAAATAACCAAAGCGTGAATTCAACGTCCACGGCTAGTTTCCCGCGCTCTGTCGTTTTCACCCGGTCCTAGTTCTTGACAGCGCGTTTTTATATGCACCCAACAAATAAGAGCATGCAACGGTTTTGGTGAATTACCTTGCGACTCCTGAAGAAGGTCGTAAATATCTTCTAAGTAAGAATGATGGTGACAATTGCTGAAGTCGCTTGGTAGTTTATCCACTCTGAAAGAAAATACACGAGTACAGATGAGTTAACCAGATAAATATCAAATAAGATTAAGCAACTTACATTGTCTAGTATTCGAGATAGTACTTATAGATCCCTAAGTTTGTTTAAATTGATGCTTTACAACGAGATGGTGGGACGAAGTCCCGTGTCCAAATAAGTTATAAGGGGACGTTGCGTTTGGTAGGATTCATGTAAACCAATATTGTCAGATGAGTCACGAAAGATGTCGTGTCTTGCTCGAATAACCAATATCATATAACATTAAGACAAATATCTACATTCTTTCTATAGAGCGAAGAGCTTACGAGAGCTTTGTAGCTCAGAACGTCGACATTCGTAAACGTTTTGTGTGACATTTTATGGTAATTCCCTAGAAATTGAACATTCTTCCAAGATATTCTCCTCTGCGTCAAATAACAAAGAATAAAATGTACTCAAATACTACCTACGCGAAAATCTTCTTGACATAAAGTAAAGAAAGTCTGTTTTGGTTTAAAGTTACAGCAAAATGTGAAAAGGAAACTCTGAAGATTTTCGTAAACATCATTTTTAAAACTAATGCCACAGATTGCAAATATATGCAAGATACAAGACAGAAGCGTCAAAAATGGCTCCTCCACCAAAAAAAAACCTAATACGGCTCCTCCACTATACTCGGCTCCTCCACCAAATACGGGCTCTCCACTATACTCGGCTCCTCCACCAATACCACTCAATTAAACACTACTAACGTTCGGGTTTGAACCCATGAAAACATTTCCCCGCAAGCAAGCCAACTAAATCTTAGCTCGAGCTTGGTACTCAATTTCCCAACAAGACACACCATTCAACATTTGTGAACGGCGGCACTTCGTCTTCTCGATGCTTGATAGAGATAATTCAGAAACCTCAGGAGGCACTTAGTCCCAATCGCATCGTGATTCTGCTTGCCCCCTACTGGCCCCAACTCCCACCGGCACGACACGCTCCCAGGATTTCGCCCACTTTAGCCCGGTGCCCACTTACAGTAATGTATATTTTGTTTTCCCCCCATCGACTGGCTCCAGAAGACCTTGTTTGATAGCGGCGGTGGCGGTGTGGTGTGCTCGAAAGTGGCAAACTGTCTTTGCATTTCCCTACAGTCTTGACGTCAGCTCAAACACGAGCGAAACTGCGTCGACATAGTTCCTGGCACGACTCTCGTGATATTGAACGCTGGCAGCGATTCTTCCCAAGGAGTTCGGTCCATTCTCCCTTGAATGCTTCTCCTCGCCCCGTAGCGCTCTCCCCTATGGCGGAGGTGGTGGTCGTGGTGGCGGTTTGCAGTGCTCCCTCGAGCGGAGTAAAATAAGAAACCAGTCTTGAGCGACTAACTTTCAGAAATTAACCACGAAGACAAAGCCCTTGTTCTCGAACCGCATGACTGGCACGTCGAAACGAATTTACATGGGTAAGTGTTTGTAATCTTAGGTGATTGGTAAATTATTCACGGAGAAGACACTGAGGGATAAATTTTGGCCAAAATATATTGAAGGTGGAGGGGTGAGGTTGTTTGAACATAACAATTTCGCAAACTCAAAGTGCCCGGATGAGATGCTATTATTTGCAGAATCTATAAAAGTTAGAGAAGAAGGGTGATTTTCTGTTGAGTTATCGTTTTTTTAAGTTTTCGTATTAGGGAAAACTCTGTGCACGTGGCTCTAAAACGTTTTCCGCGCTGTTCAACTTTAACCATTATTAGCCATGTACGAGTAGACAATTAGGAATGTCGAGGTACATAGGTACTTTTAAAACGGCGCTCATTTACAAAAGTGGGGCGCATTCACATCAATATCTAATGCACGAGTTACAAATCAAACGCGTCTACACCAAGCGGCCGTTGTCCGTTGCGTTGCGAAACAGGAAAATTGGACTGCCGTTTGCACCGCAGACCAAGTACAGAAGGCTCCTCCGTGATGTGGCAGCCCCCCACAATTAGTTCAATAATTCAAATTATTGGCGTTTTGCCGACCTGTCTCATTTACCGTCGAAAAACGACATTGATTTTCCCTCGCGAGGTTTGGGATGCATCCAACCACCATTTTCCTAGCGCGAGATATTGGCACAGGGTTATAGTTTCAAAAAAACAATGCAGATTCAACGATGCAGATCACTTCATCTATGGGTAAAATAAGTTTCATTTTATGGATGTAAATACTGACCGAGTTTCCTCTGACGAATATTTATTTCTGCCGCTGTATAGGTTTTATTCTAAACGCAAATAGAAAACTTAAGCTTCTCGTATCATATAATTGCACATTGCCGTTTATCCACAGAGTAAAATCCTTATATTTGCTATAAGTAAAGCCAATGGTCAATAAAGGAACCTCTTCTGCCGCGATGGTGGAGCCAAATCTGGCTCAAGTAGAGTGGAAAGTGCTTAAATATTTCTCTATTTGCTCTACCTACTAATATCGTAAGTACCCCGATTCACTAAAGTGTCCCGTATTTTGCCGATAAATCGATCGTTTAACTTCTCGGGCGCCGTTTCGTATAGACCGTCGTAAGAACGCTCATCCAGAGCGATGTTGCACCCAATTTTAACGAGCAAGAAATTCTAGTGTCGGTTCAGAGTCATTTCGCGGAGTCATTTTGTCGCAGCGTTAAAAAAAAATAATTGACCTCGCACAACTCTTCAAAATGAAATGGGGAAAAACAGTGTTTCTTCTAAATGAACACTCATCTAGTATAATATTCCCATAAACTTTAGTTCATTCGCATGGCCACCACTGTACGTGTGTTGTCATTTTCTTGTTTTCCTACATGTGATAAACATAACATGGAAACATGAAGCAAACACAATCTCCCATTTGGTAATTTAATTTGAGTACATGTCGCACAGCCCACTACAATTGTAGAACCCAATTTAAATTACAGCGCGGTGCCACAAGAATAGGGAGCGCATAGGTGTTACCAAACATTGAAGCTTTTCAGCAAAGATACGCAAACGCACAACATTCAACGTAGATAATGAACAGTATAAGCTTGTTAATGTGAATTGTAATCTCATTTTCTACACTGTATTCTCAGAGATGGTGTAAAATCTAGAGTATAAACTAGTCGGAGTTGTATAAATTGTCGTGGTTAATATTTAGGGAGTTGGGAGTGGCATAATATTTTAAACATCCGATGCGTAGTCGATGTGAGGGAGAGAGTTGTAGAATACCATTAGTAAACTTACCCTTTGGGCAGGCCTCCATTAACTTGACCTCTGCCCTCCGAGGCTGGCGTCGTTACAGATAGGGTGGGCTTACTACGCTAGACGTTGGGAATTCTGATGAACTTCTGGATATTAATGATGTACCAGCATCGAGTTTGCATCAGAACTCAAGTCATACGTGTTACGAGATGGGAAATCTCTAGCCATTGTTGAACGGAAATGGTTTTGGATTTTCGAAATGTCGCTCTTCACTCACTTTTCAAATCGTTCACTTCGATTGAGATGGAAAAATCCATTTGCAAAATTTACTTTAAAATATATCAGCCGTAAAAAATGTATAAGAGGAAAGAAATTCTGCAGATCAGAAAACTTTTGGCATCATTGGAAAGAGGACTTTCATATTATTATGATATTATTTATTGATACGCAATGCATAGTAGAGTCTTCTAAGATGCCCCAAGAGACGTCCTCTGGCGATGGAACTGCCAAAGAAATGAAGGACGAGCATCTTCGAGCCAGAGACTGCTAGGAAATGATATTACCTTCGCACAGAGCACAGAGCGAATATTTGCGCAAGTAATATTTTGCGCGACAAAAGAGAGGAATTTCCATAGAGAGAAACATCTTACAAAGTAGGTACTACATATCTAAAAATGCCATATGAAGCAGTAATTTATGTCAGGGCGATTCACATTGTGCATACAAATCCAGCGTTATGCAGTACACGTATATACAGAGCGAAAAGTCAGAAAGAGTAAATCTGAATAATAAATCATGCATGTGCATGGGGCGAGATGTTTCATACTTTTTTGCAGAGCTGAATTCTTTTCGAATTAATCTCTGCAATATTAAAAGGATCCCAGATTACTTTCGGCACCCAATTTAGCATGATAACGAGAGAAAGATTCGTTTCCCCGCGTACACACACAGCCGTCGTTCAAATTCACACAGCGTGTCATTCGCACAACCGTGCCAACCGTAATGTCCCGACCGCCGTAAGCTGGTGAAAATTATGTTTTCGCAGTAAGGCCACTCGGAAGGGGGCTCAGGGCTGTGTGATGTGCCGAAAGGGTGGTTTTTCCGCCAATTCCAATTATCGAGGAGAGCTTGTCGAGAGTATGCCGCCGGGAGACCCGAAAGGGGCTCGTGCGCCCCATCGACGCTGTCGACGATTTTGTGTTGTCGCTTTCCTCGTAATGAAACGGTCAGAGGAGAGTTACGGGCTTGTGCCAGTCGATTCAAGACAAATTACTCTCCTGCGTGGAGGCTGGAAGACTGAAGTCTGCGGGGCTAATTTATCTGTGTACATATTATCAAGGTACCAGTTTCTAGTAGGGGTTTCCATGCTCGCTGAATAAACCCGCACTGATAAGCCATATCAGCACTCTACATATTTGATGTATTATATTACAAAGAACATGGACAGCACCAACTACGATCCGCTATTTTGTAGGAAGCGACTTTTATTTGAGTTGGTGATTTCGCTAATATCTTTGCTGGTTTCCATTTTTAACTTTTAATGCAAAATAAAAATGACGAGACTGTTTCTTTTGATTTCAAAAATTTTAAGATCGCTAATCATGACTGGCATATTCTAAGTTTATTAAAAAATATTACGCCAATAAAGCAAAAACAACGAGAGCTTGTTAAGTTAACTAATGATTAATAAACACTTGTTTCTTAGATTTAATGAACGCCTGTAAAAAGTTTACCTTCTCCCAAAATTGATTTGATAAGAATAAAAACTTCGCTTACCAAAGAAAAAATTTGCCTATAATAGCTAACAATGTACATTTGACTGACAATCGTGGCAGTGACAGTAGTGGCAGTAACTTACTGCCTTCCTGGCAGCAACAATAGCGGCTTTAATGCATCCAAGTGCGGTTCGGTGAAGTGATTAAGAGTGCACAAGACAATTCATCAAGAAGTTTGAAGACAATGAAAGCTCGCCAATCATCGCTCGTCTTCGTGCGCCGCATAAGCCGTTAACTTACAACCAACCCGTCTATGCAAAATACACTCATTACCATTTGCAATTAGACACATTTACATTCCGTGGCGAAAAACCATTGCTTTAAGAACCGTTATAACCGCGGAATAAACATTACTTCTCGTTGCAATTTTCTTAAACGAACCCTTCGTTCTTTTGTTAGGAAGGTAAGCGCGGTCGAAATTTCTAAACGAAATCAATTAAATTTTCAGCAAATAATAATCAGACACAGCTTGTGTAAAATGAAATTACACATAATTATGTGATTTCATGAATATGTATTTCCTGAAATCTGCCTTTCAGATCAAACAATTAGAGCCCTGCTGCTCGTTAGGGAGCGTCTGTCGGGTGGAGGCGCCGGGTCCACGGCGTGTTATGTTAATACGTTTTCCTGAATGTGTTAGTAGAGAAAGCGCGAAGCAGGAGGTGATATGTAAATATGTGTCTTGTGCGCTAACTCTTCCCAAAACAGGCATAAATCTCTCTCATATCTAACCATTCGAAAGAAGGGCAATAATTTCAGAAAAAAAACTGGCAAAATTTCACGCATATTTCACTTTTCCTTCAGGTTGAACGTATATAAATAATCTTCTATAATACGAAAAACATGCATATACCATAACACGCACACAAATTGTGCTGAGAAATATGAAATACGGTCACGGATAAAAATAGGATAAAGGAAAATCTAAGCATAACCCAGCCTGTCATTCACTATACATGACACTGGGAACAGGTGTATGCTAGGATCTGAAGTGTGCGAATGAAACACGTGAAGCGGGCGGCGATACGTTTATGCAGATCACGCGTGTGGCGGTGGATGGCAGTGTTCACTAGCCATCACATACTGCCCGGAAAGAGTTACTTTAATCCTGAGGAGCCAAACACTCTCTTATTTACCGACTAGATCCATGTTTTAGATGGTACTCCTCTGTACATCAACCTTCTATCTTTTTGAAGGAGAAAGCACTAAATTCGAAACGACCCATTCTTGGACTGGAACCGCAAGATATAAAAAATGTACGAACTCTTTGAGCATCTAGTTTTTCTAAAGAGGTAAATGCGCTGAAAACGCTCTATTTGTGAGAAAATATTAAGAAATCTCATGGAAGTCGTCTCTATTTATATGTGAGCCGCCGGGATGAAATGGTTTCGCTGGAAGTTCTAAATAGTGCCAACAGCGTCGGAGAGATGGCAAGACATTTTTAGTCTCGTAAACTATGCCGAGGAAATAAACCTCGAGAATTTCACGAGTGAAATTTGAACGTTTCCACTGTGAGAATACGCGTAGCATCCTTGACAGCTCATTTTTTTCATTTTAATTAATTGATAGAGGATTGCTGATAAAACATCGACATTTGCACTCAGCCTGTATGTGGCTTTGTATCAATTCATCAATCTTTCTCCCTCCCCACGCCAAGGCACGAAAATATAATCAATCTAAGGGAAACTCTGGCGATCCTTCAGCGCCGTACTTTGCCAGCATTTTTAGAGTTTGTGTGCCGCAAAAATTTTAGCGCACAAATATCATGCGTATATCTCAATACGCCCCAAGATATTAATTTTCATTTTACGACGAGCATTCTTGGAACTTTGTCTTTGTTTTCTCACGAAATAAATTCTTAATTAATTAGATTTTGAGAGTGGGAGGTAGGCTTATACAATATTGTATAATATTTCGGCTGTGCTAAACACCCCGTAGTGCTTGCAAAGGTAGTTAATTAAAATGCCATCCGACAAAGATTTATCTTGACAAGTGGCCAGCTTAGATTCCACAGATTGTTCACGGGTTCCGACTTTATCACGCCAAACTCTTAGTTGCTCAATTCATTTTAAAGTGTAGGTTAGAAATCTCTCTTAGCATATTCACAAGAATTAACATTGGACTCTGATATCTGATATCTGCGTTTCAGAAAAACATGAACGGCAAGACACAGAACAGGTTTTTCCAGACTTATAGGAAAATAAGCGTGGGAGGGAAAATGTTATTAATCCGAGGTCATTTTTCACGTTCTTGATCACATTCTAGACGAAATTAGAGGGAAGAACTGGTTGAAATTGATAAATGAATGTCACTGTGTTATCTGTTGTGAAGTTGGAACACTCGGAAAAGCGCTTTTCATGTTCGCTTTCTGAAGAGCAAGAGGCAAGAGTTTATACATGAAACTGAGTATCTACTTTGCACATGGAATACGGTTTAAACACATCCAGAAGCTACTGAAGTTACTGTTGAACTCGCCAAGGACAAATTTTATGAAATTAATATACAAGAATCAACGAGAGAGGTCGCATCAGAACAAAACAAAAAAAAGTGGCTGACATTTTTCGATAAGATTTTGCATAAATTCAGTTTATTTCTTTGGTAAAAGTTATGCTGGACAAGTTTCTTGTATCCAACTTTTGAGTTTCTCTGGAAAGCGTGTATTTTAGAGATGGTGAGGCTATGAAGACAAAGCCTTCTCATTATTATACTATTAAACTTACAGAAATGCGAATTTCGAATTGTCGGGTTCCTTCGCCAACAGCGACGTCAACGCCGAGCGAAGGGCGCCGTTCTGCAAAGGAAGATACACGAACTTTAGACGCAATGCATTATTGAGGAAGACAATGACTTTTGCGCTCCCTTCCAAGGCTTAAATTTAATTGGTTAAGTGAGGTGTAATACAATATTTAGCATAAATATTTCAAAGTAGCAATTTTAAAGACGGCTTGTGATTAAAGCTAAGAGAAGCATTCGCTAATGAGCTTATAAAATTGTTATTGAGGCTTTCTGAAAGAACGGGGTTTAATGAATAAGGATTATGTTGTATTTTCTCCAGTTTTAATATTACTATAAAACAATGCATATAAAATATAATGACATCAAGGTTTAAAGTTTCTGAACAGAGTTCGTTTTGATGGATCTCGGCACAGTAGAATATTTTAGTGGTAAATTTTGCTGTTGTTTTTATGTGGTTGGAGGTATGATGCAAACTCAATTGATTCTATTTTCTTCCAAGCTAGAAACAGCCATCATGTCTAAATGGAAAGGTTTGGAATTATAATTTGGAGCTGGAAAATGGAACTGATTCCCTCCAAGTAAAGATTTTAGGAAAAATCCTGTGCAAAAGCACGGAAACACAATGCACATACCGACTATACACACACATTGCCCGTCGGTGCTAGTCTATAATATCCCGGGGGGAATCTGCTCTCATGTCCCGATTTAATTGGGAGAGGTTGGTGCAGGCGCGCGGGTTGCTTCTGATGAGTCGAGACACACTCCATGGTGTCTGGAGCGCGGATTTCCGGAATGGATGGTCTCTCGAATTCGGGCGGTGAACGATTACGGGTTCTTAATGCGACGGTTCTACGACCGAAATGAGATTTTAGAAATCAAATTTAATTATAATTGAGTGTGGGGGTCAGTTTCGTTGCTTGGAATCTCTTTTTATTAGAATCAAATTAGAAAAACAAAACATAATTTTGGATTTTTTGTCAAGCTGTCGGGAAAAAATGTTTTAATGCTACAAATGAGAAAACAATGCATGCGAATAAAATTATTCCAGCAAGCACAAGCCAAAATTTGTGGGAAAGACATGTTAATTTGTAACCACAGCGAAGCCTTTCATGATTTTATGCCCTCCACACATTTGGCAAACACGAGGCAACGCGATCACAAGCAGCGCCGTTAGCGGTTGGCCGCACAACTGCCAGTGCTAGCGAACGCGACGTTTAAAATCATATTTCATGTCGTGACATACGTTTACCAATTATTGCCATCTTCCATGTGCGTTGAGCCAACATATACGGTGTTACGGGGCCAAATGTCAATATTATCCAACCCAAATGAAATTTCGAGACTTAATTTATTTCAATATTGACTCTTGTCGATTGAAAGAAAAATCATTCAATTATGTTCGCTAACAATACGTTATATATATATATATGATAATAGAGACAATATTCTTTGGTAGTTTGCACTAATTGTATTTATACGTGCCTATTGGTAAATTATGCTGTATTAATACACGAAAGTAATTAAATTTCGAATAAAGGTGTTCTTGAAACCGATCAATGAAATTATTCAAACTCATTCGGTCTTCAATCATTTGCTGCAAAAAGTCAACAACAAAATATTTTTACGGGTGTTGTACAAAACTTTTGATCCCGTAGTCAAATTTCAAATACCTTCGTCTACTGCAATGGTTGGTATAGGTATGTGGATT
Organism: Amphinemura sulcicollis; assembly: GCA_001676325.1. NCBI lineage: Eukaryota > Metazoa > Arthropoda > Insecta > Plecoptera > Nemouridae > Amphinemura > Amphinemura sulcicollis. Next base: position 10,464 of record LVVV01432073.1, read on the forward strand.
TCTGTCACTGGCAAATTATTCCATCTATTCACTCAAAAGACTTCAAAACCACTTGATATTTCGAGTGAGTTTGGCGCGTGCTTATCTCCCTTTAAACTCCAGTTAGGGAAGCACAGCACGCAAAATCTAGAGGTCCTGAGTTCAAGTCCTTGCATGGACCGGCATTTTTTTTGTGCCAGCTTGTTTGGTAGTAAAACAGACGAGTGCTGACCCTTGTTTTCCTTTGTTGTCTAGATGAAAGTGGCAGCCCACTGAAAGATAACAAGGGTCAAGAAGAGCAATATTTCCAAAAAAAAAGCTCAAAAACCTTTTGCCCATAAATGAAATGGACGAAAAAATTAACACTATTTCACAAGAAGAATTGAAGTAGCTACAAATTTCCATACCATACGTTCCCCCCTTCAAACCCACTAAAACACAAACCCTTTACAGAGTATTTAGGTCAATTTCACTCCAGACCAAGTTACTCTCTAAAGTACCACTACTTGATTATTAATGGACTTCGTTCTCTTATTTGACATAGCTATTCATCACACACTGCATTTGGTCTACGGTAAATTTGCATTACGACTATGTGTATACGGCTGCCGCCTAGCTTTCTGCACGTCGGCGGCGACGACGGCGGCGACGGCGTCGCGATGCTGGCGTCGCAGTCCCGACGCCCAAACCTAATATACAGCGCTCGAGTCGTAACCCAGAAGGACTCTCCGTAAATTACTATTTATCATTATTCGAGTAGTTTGTGGTCTCTGTAATGTGTGCCGAACAGAACTATTCAGAAGGATTAATGGGGCATTGCATAATAACCTACTAATTAACAGTCCCAATGGAGCCAGTAATTATAAGTTAACATTTATAAATTACCATTGTGTAGATGTGTTTGAAGTTAATGTCAAGCACTTGTGGTGTTGTGTAACTAATTGTAATAAAACGATGGTTATTTTAATTACGGTCGGTTAAATAATGTTCTTATCTTCTTGTATCAACCGAGAGCAAATAATTACTCTCCAGCTTTGCCTTCTTTTATCCCTGCCTTAAAAATGCCATTTTTTTTAGTATTTTATGTGTACTTATATCCTGGTTAGTTAGTTTAAGGATCAAATAGGAAACACGAGATCATTTGAGGATTAGCGATTTTCACCGATTATACTTAGGCTTGAGTGGTTGAACATCCCTTAGGGATATCTTGTTAAGTCTATCATCAGACCATAAGTCATTTTACCTTTATTTTGTGCCTCTGTAGATGAATTACATCCTTGAAAATACTGTCCGATTTTCGTGCCCACGTTCCGGCAAAAGCTAGATTAGGTAGTACTTTTTTTTCAGAGCTGGAGAATAATTTGGCCAAATGTCAGCAAAAAAGCAATGGGGCGAGCTCAAGTCTCCTTATAGCAGTGAGTTTCCGGAGTTTCCCGGAGTTTCCCGGAGTGACGACTAGCAATGAGAGCCACGCAGTGACCAATCTGGTTTCTCCACGCCAGCGCTCGGAACCAAACACAATTAATTCACACGAGAAAAACTGGACACTGCACTAATTACAAATTCGAGGTTCACATTTTTGTTTGTAAGTTTGAAGCTAACTTAGATGCGAGTTTTTGCGTTTATCATCCGTAAAACAACGCGATGAACAAAAGGTTCAAATTGATGCTCTAGAAGAAACACAGTGTTATTACATCTATCTACTTCAAAATGGTTATTTTAATTTCTGAAGTGAAGGCGCGCTACGTGTTTATATTATTTTAAAAACAATGTAAATTCACAAACTATATATTCGTCAAAACACTTTCAGGTAAAATAATAAACAGAATGATCAACGATCAAAAATATTCTAGAACAGAAACATTGAAGGATTTGACCTGGGCATTTATTATTGTGCGGAAATATCTGATGTATTATACCTAGTTAATAAGGGCGGGGGCAAAAACATTAAATCGATTTCAACCGCGATAGCAAGTTTTTGGAAAATTTGCTTCGTAAATAATAATATTGATTTTCTTGGAAGTGGTACCTATTTTTTTTTCAAGGTACCACAGCCATTGGCTCTAGTTTTGAAGAAAAAAAAACTCGATATTTGGACTCAAATAAAGTCAAATTTCATTTCATATGAAATCATTTCTCTTGATTCATTAGATTGTTACCTAGATTGTAGAGATATTTTCCAAGTAAGCAGCAATGAGGAAAATTTAAAATTTTGGTAAAGAGGGTTCACCTAGAGGTACCTTTTCAAAAAAACTGTTATTGGAATATCTTTTAAAATCAAAAATTTCACAGCTGTCATGGTTCAGGTTGTTTTAATTGTCCGTTCCTCTAAACTAAAAAATTGTGGGGGGAGCACCTCCCCCCCCCC
>LVVV01432074.1:0-12811 GCA_001676325.1 Amphinemura sulcicollis
GTCCTTTTTAGGACCAAAAGTCAATCAAACAGAGCAAAACCGTCACTACACCAAACCATTCCATCATGGCTCTGAATCGCTACGCCACTCCAAATTGCTGAATGTTAAACTTGTAAACAAAACGTCTATTGCAAAGGGATGATCCACGAATGTCACACAGGGGATCGATTTTATTTTCGATTCAAGGTAATTCCTTGTCAGGGCAGGTTGGGGGTCGAAAATGCACGGCGTGATCAACTCGTGGACAGTGTTTTTTTCTAAGCACCTAGGCCGAAATACACCCACTTTCATCATTTTTGCTGGGGTTGTCGCGAAGCGGGAATTTTTTAGGTTGTGTCTCAACTCTAGCCCGTCATCATTTTATAAGTGCCAAATCCAATATCGAGTTTTCTTAAAAGAATTAATTAAAAATGCTATATAAATGAGCCCTTTAATTCAATTATCGAATAAAATCAAACGATTGTCAAATTTAAAAATCGCCTAATTTGGACATCAACAAAGTTGTAGATTTTTTGGCTCGCAAAATAAAAAAAAATCTGTTGACCAAATTCCCATACTGCACTTGATCTTGATCTTAATTTTCTCTAACTAGGCCACATAGCTGGGGACTGGGAACTCGGAACTGGGGAGACCGGGAGACAAGATGTAGATTTACCTCCAGCACAAGCCGCAGCACTGGATCTGGTTAATCGTTTGATATCAAACTGCGCCGCCTTAAGTAGCCAGCTTCCCGCCTCTCATCTCATGCGAACAGCGTTCCTTGTCTATACTTGCCTACAATTGCCTGCAGTTGCCTACATTGCCTGCCATCGGTCTGATCGTTATTTCGCCTAAAGGGGTGGGCTTGCTTTTCACTGTTTTTTATTAGGGGTGTTACTTTACAATAAGATATATTATAATGTTACTAAGGTATACCTGAGCATGTGGCCAAAAAGTTCTACGCTGCGCTGATCTCTCTTACGAATTTCGTATAGCGGTTATGCGGCTGAAATCCGATACGTTTAGCTTCGTAGCTCTATTCAATGAACGTATCATTAATTTCTTGTGAAATTTGAATTTTAGAACTGTCACACACATTTTCTCTTAATAAAGTTTGAAATTCGTGCGACATAACATAGTATAAGTTCGCTCTGTTGTGAGATGTAATTGTTCAGATCTCCGCCATGCTGCGATGACAATCCCTTTTCTTCGGTCGCATGAACCTGGGAGATATTTTATGGGCCTAAGATTTATGTCTTTTAAAACGGAGGCTGCTTGGGTATTTTTTGATACCCCTTTTTTTTCACTTGAGATCATGTCATGTTTATCATTTACATTTTTATACCCGTGAAATCTAGTCCCAGAGAAGAGGATTACATTTATTTCTGTCAAATTAAATAGACTCTACTATACGAGAATAAGAAAACGTTGCTACCAAAGGAAATGTTATGTTTCTCTTAAAAACACCCCTGGGGTAATGGCTTACATTTTTCATTTTAATAAGTGACATTTCGTGTTACCTATATCATTTTTTATGCTACTCCTTAATTGGTTTTTTATTTATTTATATATCTTAGTTTTTAACGAACACAACATTCCTCATCAAACTGAAATAATTGTCAGAATCTAACAATCTGACCTCGTTTCGGCGTTGCTCTGCCACTGGCTCTGCGCTTGCTGGCGACGGCGAGGGAAGGAAATAGCATCACATTCGACAGAGTCGTGATAATACCAGATATCACTATATATGTGCAGCCGAACGTTGTCAGTTGAATAGCACCAAACTCACAGTCGAAACGCATCAACCACTGATTTCTTTTCAGGCTTCATTTCAGTGCATGTCACTTAGCATCGCAAGAGCGCTGCTGTATACTGCAGGGGTGGAAATGTGTTCTTTTCATCGCCTCTATTCCCCCATCAATATAATTCCAATAAAAGGGAGTATTGCTAGTTGCTGGGGGTACGTTAGCGTTATTGTTATAAAATGCACCATTCCAAATAAATGATACGGCTACAATGCATTAGACCTTTGTATGAAATTCAAATTTCCAACTGATTATATTCGAATTTTCTCTCTACTCTCTGCGAATAAGTATCTTGATACGCTATTTTTATGCTTAGTTCTGGAATTGGATTTAGATCTATATCTGTATATCTGTATATCTTCAATTTCATTTTAATAATCTTGTCTCTTCGGCTTCAACTGTTCCCGATTGGAGATAATATTGATTCTGCTGTATTTATAGCTGCTTCAGAATTACATCAAGCAGCTTCTAGTTTTGAGAAAATCGTGAATATGATATGAATCCTACCAGTGGCATGCGATTGGTTTGCTACTTTTTGAAACAGCACACTTTGAGCCCATAATTGCGTTTCAGTTTATTCCGTCAATACTCGTGGTGCAAACTAGCGCCGCCAGGCGCCTTTGCACCGAAGGTGCATATTAGTCAGTTTTAAACCATAGACAGTTTCCGCCCGAAGGGCGCATAGGTATTTGATTAAGTTTCAAAAATTTAGGAAATTCGTTCAAAGCGTTTCCAAAATCAATAAAATCGCAACAACATAGACACTCTCCGGGTGAAAAGTGTGTGCTTTCATAACTTAGGCGCCTGACGCCGCTATTTTTGCTAATGGAGCAATGCTTCCCTTGCTTCCATGGACTGCACGCCACTGGATCCGACATGTGTCAGCGGTGACGCGTGTGTACGTATAAAGCCTCGTGCGTTCAACATGAGATCTCATTTCTGGTTAAAAACCACGATTCCTGCGTCCGGACTCTGGAGATTCATTAATCCACATGCATCTCATTACTCGTAGGAGGATGAGACAAGCATCTCTTGCTCTGCAATATGGAACCAAATTATTTCCGAATAAATGAGTCAAATCACTATTCAGCCTCCTGCTCCATGCACTCCCTTTGCATTCACTGGGACGGCAGTTCGTGACGTCATTTATTCGTCATCGCTCGGATACTGGATCATATGGGACCTACCCTTATCTATTCACTTTGCTGTGAGATGACCTCATCTATTATTACACACCCTCCTTTAATCTCGCACCGTGGAAGATTCTGATTAGCTAAGCCTGTGCGACTGTGCGACAAATTATTATTCCGCCCTGCTAAATAATTTTAACGATGTCAATCTCTCTTATTTCTCCTACATATCATTAGGGAATTCGTTCAATACTGAACGGATGAAATACTTTTTTTTCTGTGCATAATGAGTCTCTTATTTGAAATACCCAGGATTTTGAGGTTGTTTTCGGTAAAATTGTGAAGTCTTCTTCGTTCCAGATCCACAGTTTTTTGAGATATTCTTTTTCAATTTAGAGGACGTGCTCGACTCTACGTTTTGCAGTGGATAGTCAGGTTTCGGCGCCGCGGGACCCTTTCCGAGGGAGCCTTTTCCAAAATCGAGCCTTTTTCTGGGAAACTTCATATTTTTTTACGTTTCTGCATAGCTGTTCAATTTTTGTTTTTCCGATTTCTACTCATGGCATGATATTATAATAATGGGGCAGGCAAATTGGCCTCCAGGGGGCAAACATTTAGGCAATTTCGAAGTCAAACGATGTCGGGGTGGTGCGTGGGCAGCTGGTTGAAGGCAATCACCGAACTTGCGTCCTGACCATGCGCTTCCAAAAATATCGAACTAATCAAAATAGTTCAATCACTTTTCATTAATCCACAATCCGAAACAACCTCGATAATTCTGTCAAGATCACTGCAAAGTTATTACCAGTTACATTTTCTAAGTTTAGGACAGCCGTGAATTCTAGTCACGCTGCTCAGGTATTCGCTCCTGTTCAATGTTTATTTTATCAAGCGAAAGTACCTACCAACCATGTGTTACCAACTAAAATTTTATTTCACTAGCAAACTATATCACACTTTACGCGCAAAATTTCTTCGAACTTTTTGAATTGTTAGTTTTCACTGTCCGATTTAGAAGGTGACGCTTAAGAGATGCGTCAGAAGCCCGATTCTGGACGCCTTGAAATTGTCTTAGGAGTTACAAAGATCAGTTCCTGCCACTCTGAAACGACTAAAGCGCTTCTTTCCTGAGTATCCGCAAAACTTTGCTTTGGAAATTGCTTTTAGTTTAATTAATTTAAATCTCTCTTAATTTTATCAGCTGTACTTATAACTCTAGTCCATTCAATACGAGAATTCATTAATTTCGACTTCTCTTCTAATGGCCATTTTAAAGCATGATTGCGTAAACGCCTATTGATTCTAAATCTCGCTTTAAACAACCCAAATGTACGACCTAGCAATGCTGTCTGGTACCTCATAATTTGAACGATGCATGCATTCATTTGCATTTAGTAGCATTAGTTGTGCCGCGGTTTCTAACGCCTGCTATTAGACCACCATATTTCACACCGCAATTTATTGGCACCAACAACAATAAAAGAGTGATTTATCTGACGGGTCCGTTCCTAAATATAGGCCAAACTCCTGGTTTGTCACAAGTACCTCTACCTTTTTTGCCGCCAGTTTCATTGAATTTCAGCGGGGTTTGTTAGTTGGTACGTTTATTCTAGCTGGCAAAAGGTTAGGCGACAGATGGTTATTGACTTATTGTAGCACCAAATGATTGCATTGCAATTCTATGCTGCACATTGCATTCAATAAATGCATTTGCTTCCGCTTTGTTTCCTTATCTTTGTGTCAATTCGAACGAATCTAAAAAATGTCCGCCGTGGGGAAAAATACGCTAGCATCAATGCTACTGTGTCATTATTTGGCCCTTTTGGTATTCCATAGGCTCGTAGTCAGTGAATTCGAATTAAAATAATTTCGGTTTAACGGGATGGATTAACGCGGTTGAATGGCGCAGCTGGGGTCTGATCGGCGGATCGCGTCCAGCGCAATTGGATTCGTCAATAAAGTACTAATGTATAAAGTACTAATACATAAGGTGTATTTATACGGGAACTCGGAGTCGAAAGCGATTAGGTAAATAATCACAACATCCTTTTCAAGCATTTCTTATTTGCCGTTGAAGAATGCTTTAGCTCGGTTATTCATGTTTACGCTACAGAAATTCCGTAAACGCTATAATGGGCCATTCATTTTCAGTCAATCTATATAAAAAATAAAAATTAAGTTCATTTTTATTTTGTTATTGTTGTGATTAGGTTCGATTTTGATATCTGACTTCAAGAGATGTTGAATGAAAGTTTGCGATAGCGCGCTTACTGAATATTTGTAATGCTTTTCTAAATATTAATTATATAAAGCAACTAAAGCATCCGACATGAAATTGTTTCTGACATCCGAGGCGCTTTATGTTTTACCGCATTGCCGTATTTCAGGTATTTTGGACCAACAGCATACGAACCCTTACACAGGCGACTAACTCGATCGAGTGTCTCCAACCATCCAAAGCTGATGTTAAGTTTTAGCTGTCCGCCTTGCCGCTGACAGGGTTCAAAAAACAAACAAGCAGTGGCTGTTTATTTGTGACGCTAGGTCTTTCTAGGTCTTACTAGGTCTTTTACCAGGTCTTGCCAGCTCTTACCAGGTCTTGCTGGATAGCGATACGGGCAACTATGTTCGCACTTGGACTTCCTGGATGCCGAACACGATATTACGCCGTTGGAAATAAGTAAATTATAGCTTCAATGTGCAAGGCAGATGTATCGTCTTGTGGATAGTTGGAAATAAGTTTGCAAAAAGTTTTCTCTGACGATATTCGTACATGAACATTGCCCATTTACAGCGCTATTAAAGAACGGTGCAAAGCCAAAGACGATTAATATCGTTTTTACCCTGTCAGCGTATATTCGCTTTGGCTTACCGTAAATTGGCTACTATCATTCTACTTTGCTCCCGAATTGCTATCCTGGAACGGCTATCATGGAACGGCTATCGCACGAATATACCAGCGAGCTGACTTCCGATACCGCCTCGTACAATTAAATCCCAAACTTAAACTCCAAAACTGATTCCCTTCGTATTGATCCTTTCTAATTTTCCATCTAGAAAAAAGCGCTGGTAATTAATTGTGCTTTCCAACCGGATCGAGGTATATATACCCAACCAACCACAATTGAGTTATTGAATTTTGCTGAAAACTCAAGATAAGCTCTTGTATGCAACACCTGGCATTTATAATTCCAAATAGCATTGCACCTTTGCCCTTTTACCGCGTTTACTGTGAGGTTTATTTAGCACGAAAAGGGTACTAGTCCCACGGCCACATGACTCGCGATTTTGGCACAATCGACATGTGTTAACTGGAGCAGCAGACTTTCTTGAGGGGGGAAACACCCGATTTCCTTTTCCCCAATCTATAGGCGTAGATTTATATCTCCCTGTATCTACATTATCACAAAGTGCTGTTTTTTTTTTTAATTGAATTGAGGCCTTATTCTGAATCCGGTGATATCGAATTATATTCCTTGGGGATACCTTCGACCGACGAAATGCAGAGCCACTCTGGATCCTATTTCGCCTCGTTCAAATTTCCCTTTCCACCATTACGCTATTCGACCACTTCCAACTTCCCACTAAATCCTGTGAAATCACCAGGTTGGATCTTATAAGAGCCAAATGGTAGACAACTGGTTGGTCTCAGAGCTTCACATTGTTTATTTTGTCTCATCTAATACGCAAATATTTGGTATACACTACACCTAAGTCTGGCACACAATTCTATTATGCTATCAAAAGCAATGCCTCTTAACCAGGTTCTGAACTTTGCTTCTCTGCTCTGTATTTCTATTTTCTCACAATTGTAATACTGACTTCGTGTATTGCACGTTTGAAAGACGTTAGCCTTTGCACCATTTTTGATACCCTTATATTATGGTTGATGCACCACGTATGGTTTTTGCCTTGGAATGAGTTAAAATATCTAGAAACGTGACACAAGCAATGAACGTGGTTGCAGAACACTCCTATTTTGGATTCCTTCGTACTCGTATCTTTCGTAATTACTAACAATACCGTGGCTTCGAGATATTAGTTTAATATTTCAACTCAAACAGGCCTAATTGCGAATCTGTTGCGATTACCCAACCCCGTTATCAAATCGATTGATTCGGTTCTGCGTGCACCTAACCGTCAGTTATCGGTCGTTAACCCACAATAAGGCTGGAAATTACATTCAAATTTGATTCGATTTTAGGTTTGACTTCCTTACATCAAAAACACCAACTGCCCCTCGCTAACGCCTAAATTATTTCTGTCTCTAAGGGGGGATCATCTTGAAATACACGAAATTAAAATTTCACTCGTACATATTTTTCACTCATCCAGCAATTAGTTTCATTAAAATTCGCTAATGATTTTAATCACCAACCCTAAACTAAACTCATCAATCCCCCTCCCCCATTCCTCCTGCATCCTTACACCTCCCCCTCGTTTATTAAAATGTCGTGTGACGGCGTAAGTCTTTTTTTTTACGCTTGTCGAGCGCTCGTCGGAGCATGCGCATTGCCAGCCAGCGAGACACTATGGTAGTAGATGGTAGTAGGTATACTATAGTAGGTTGGTTTAGCAACGTGCTAGCTAGCTAGGCCAGCTGTGCTGCTAGGCTGGCTGCCTGCCTGCCTCCATAGCGGCGTGGCAGTCTTGCTTGGTGCAGTCGCAACCTAACCAACACGCCATCCTGGTGGCCGCATGCTCCTCGTCCGTGTGGACCAACCGGCCAACGTGCCTCTAGCTGCCGATCCGCGAAGATCGAACATTTTACAAGGATTTTTCTTTGTGGTGATTAACGGTTTAGTAGTGAAACTGTTTAGTGATTTTCGACGAACATTTTTAGCTACGTGATTGTTGTCATTCGTAATCAGTGGTTTTTTTACAGATTGTTGCTAAAAATTCGCGACGAGCGCGTGTGTACTGCGTGGGTTAGTCATTAAAATGGTCAGGGTTTTAGTAAAATCGAAGTAATAAGTGTTTGTGCGTGATGTCTCTATTTTTTAGTGGCAATCAGTAAGTTTTGAAGAGCGTGATAAGCGCGGTTGGGTTCAAACACCGACGACCAGTAACGTGTACATTTAGTGAACATATGTGCGTAGACAGTAAGTGCAAGTGTGCGTAGTCAACAGTTGCCATCGGAATATGTACCATCTCGTGCTGGTCTCGTCCAGTGACTTACATAAATATAAATAACTTACAATACATTAGTCTCGTATGAGTGAAAACTATCGAAACCGCTTCGTTTGAGAAAGTGTTACCTGCCGGTACATAATAAGAAACGTAAAACAAAACATAACGAATAACTCGTTGGTCGTATTTTTAATTTATTGTGGGTGGATATCAAATTTAGTGGGGCCTGGCATGGTGTTGTTATTTTCTATAAATTATTTCCTCGAGTGGACTGTGATGTGCATATGAATAATTAAGTGTCGTATGGTGGTGTGACCAAGTAGCGGCAGGGGCTGTCGGGCCAGTTGGGCCAGTTGTTTTGAGACCAAGGGCTGAGAAACGGCATCAGGCTGTTTGTGGTGACCAAGTGGTTAATGCCGGAGCGCAAGGCTCCGGCGGAGTCGCCAAAGATCAAGATGCCCGAATCATTTCTGCGCTCCACCTGGCGACGCTCCCTCAGGGTGAAGCGCACCAAATCTTTACTCATCGAGGAGAAACGAAAATCCGGTACGTAATTACAAAAGAAATCGGCTTGACTTCGACTTCGTGGTTTTCAAAATGAATTGGTGATTAGAACAATTTGTCAGCGGCGATTGGCCCTTTAAATCTGGAGTAATTTGTAAAAGATAAAGGAAATACCTGCATTGCATAGGAGTATCTTTCTTAGCTCTGACATCAACTGACTCATGTTATGGTGATATTTTTTGGTCCCCGGGCTCTTTTCCCGACCTGAAACCGTATTTCTGACGCAGCGAGATAGGCTGGCACCCGCATTTTCCCAGAATTCGCAATTGAAAACACTCATTTGACACTCTCGATTGTGAATAGCTCGATGTTTGTGAATTCCGTTTCAATTTATTACACAATTGATAAAAGAAATGTGGAAAATTCGTCTTCGACCATTTTCGTTTTCCTCTGAATAACACAATACGGATATCGCACAGCCGATCGCGGGAACAGCTGCTTTACGCGTTTCCTACTTTTCGCTAGAGTTGAGCCCGTTTTTTTTCTCCAAAGTAAAGCATAATTAAAAAAAGTTGCCTAGACAGATGGTATTTTACGCATTGCACTGTCGCATTGCTCTAGCCTTAATCTGCATAAATTCTATTCCCTGCTGTTTTTAGATTATAAAGGCACCGCTGGAGATTCTGATTACAAAATCGCCAACACTCACTCCTTTTCAATTTAAGCCGAAATTCATATTTGGCCATGAATAGATTTGGGTCCTTTGGTTTCTATGCTGCCACCTAGAATACGGGAGGATTTAAATACATAGAAGAAAGATTAGCGTATTGTTGTATGTCGGCAAACAATCTACAACTCTTTATGCACGACAAAGAGACTAAAGTCGACGCCATGTTCGACGCCGCGCATCACCTGCCATTTGTGGTAACTGATATCTAGTCTAGTTTGACAGGCGTCGTTTTCCCCCATTTTATAAAGCACAGTAGGCTAAGTAGATAATCTGATGTAAGATGCGACCGGGTATGACGATACCTACTCTGATACATTGTGTCAATCTATTATTGGAGGCTGCAATACTGGCGATCATTTATGCATGCGTGCGAGTGTTGCTGTATTAAAAATGTACTGACTAACTAGGCAAGCCAACTAGAGTAGTCAAGCCCTGTTTAGAGATGCAGCGACATGGACCCATGCCTTGCCCGTGTCGCTCTCGATACACGTAGTAGCACGCACCTCGCACTCCAGTGAAATTAATTATAAACAAGTAGAGTTCGCTACTCAATCTCTACAGAAAGTTTACATTTCGTATCAAGATTCTGTGTGATGAAGAAAGCTAACACAAATCTTAAATCTACTTTGAGAAATTCCCGAAATGTGTAATTTTTTTGTTAATTCTTTGATATATCTTTGTAGCGAACCACGATTTCGCTTTTCTCTTGAACATAACAGTTACACCAACATTTTTTTCACCAATTTTCCACGCTTTAAAATGCTCGTCTCAGCCGAACGCTTACACGTAGAATTTTTCCCCTATAACTACCTAAATATTACGTTCAATTTCAAAACTATTACAGCGTTTGGTTCTGGTCTAGTAATTTGGCGTCACATATTTATTCATATGGTGGCATACCGTCGCCGCCTGGTGTCTGACCAGTGTGATAGTAGATGGAGCAAGCCATCTGGTCCGGCTACCCATATTAGGGGTTGTGTCCACAGCTATACTTTCCACGGCTTCGTGGGTATAGGCAGTATAGGTATGGCAGGTGTTGCTCGAATATGGTCTCTAAAACTTACAACCCAGCCCCTTATCTAGGTGTTCCGGTCTGGTTTGATCACCGACCAGACCAGAAGCCACTACACCCTCGATCTCGATCTCGATTATTCGTATAAACTCATCCCCATCCAGTTGTTCTGCCGGTAGGTATCTAATCAGTATTTCAAATCAAACAAGACCGCTATCGGATGCGTTGCTTCTGACTCTTTCCATTTGAAAGTTTTCGTTTTGTGACCTTGCTACACTATTAAAGAGATCATTTAACACTACCCCAAAACGTAAAGGTAGTTACTGAAATAAATGATTGAAGTAAATGACCGTGACTTGATGGGTGCGCGGAAGTTTTGATAACCAATTATCAGGCATCAAAGACGAAGCACTGATGCTCCCTCGCAAAAACATTGCCCCATTTTGAAGATATCACATAGATTTTGAACATTCCCTACTGCTCTCTGGAGGCAAGCAAATAGTGGTCGCAGGAAGGTAAGAAATGGTTTCAGATAGCAAAATATGACAGTGGTTGCCCAGCTGCGAAAGACGATGGGGACCGTAGACAGCTGATCGCGATGTAAAGAGATTGTATGGCCAGTGGAGAGGATATGCGTCCCTTACACAAGCCTATAGGTATAGCTCCTAGACACGGGAAATGCACAAAGTTTAGTGGAAGACATCGCCAAACGAACCGGTTGTTAAACCAAAACTCGCACATGCGTTCTTATCATCTTTGACGCAACATCGCTGAGTTTCGGTGGTTTGGGTATGCTCATTGAAATCATTCTGATTATAATAGCAGGCATTTATATAGAGGCAAGTCTAGCACGTGGTACGGGTTCGTCTTTTCACAAGACTTCGCTTCCGTCTTGCAGTTTTGCATGGCTTTCAGTGGGTATCTGAATTTGATTCATGCTATCTAATTAGTTTGACATCTATAAAAAGAACTCGTTTTGGAACAATGGACTTCCGCGAGGATGTTCCATTATGCAAAGTGACAGATCACAAAAGAGCCGGTTGTGTCAGAGAACACGTGTTTTCAAATACACGCACTGAAATTTTTGATCGAATGTCCCTGTCACCGTGCATCGGAGTCACCCAGCAATATGCAGCTAAAAGTGTCAGGCGGAAAAATTTGCTGCGATAAAATAATTTCTGTTTGTATATGCGTTTATAGGAAGTGGTGAATTAGAAGCGGAAGGCCATTTTCACAGGTCCTTACACGGTTATGGTTACACAATAGGATGTTATAAATATTTCCTTCCTGTGTGGCTCGCTTCAGAATGTTACCTTCTTATAAAGTGTGGCCCCACCTCCAGGTGTCTTTCATCACATTCGGGTACCCTTCATGTCTTCGCCGCTCAATCGCTCACAATAAGAATTTAGGATTCGGTGCCCCACCAATCGCCATAAGACGGTACGGGACAGACGCATGGGACAGACGACACAGAGGTAGAGACTAGAGTAGGCAATGGGCGGGCCCCGGGCAGGGCGCTGGAGGTAATATGTGGGCTGATCAACCCGTATTTGCACAGCTACACACGTGCCCAGCCTGCTATGTATTTACCATTTGCAATACCACTACTATTTAAGCCATTAAACTTGTACACGAATTCTAATTAAATGATAGTCATAGGGGACAACGAGTTTTTCCAGTGAAACACGAAATATTATCATTTTTTACTTTCTGAAATTATTTTACTCGCGATGCTAACAGTTTATTTACACAAAAATTACGATTAAATCATGATCAAGGTGTTTGATAAGCATCTTTTCAATTGCTTTGCTTTCCGATGGGCGGTCAAGGGCTTGCTTTGATTGTTGACTTATTGCAGGTTGTGATAAGCAGAAACTTGGTCACGTCTGAAGTGCACTAATGAAAACAGCTGGCGAACAGTGCATGCAACAGTGCATGCAACAGTGCGTGCATCAAAGCTTGCAACAACAAGATATTGAATTGCCGTGATAAGAGTAGACGCGATGCGACAAGGTGGTTTCATGAAAGGAAATCACTTTCCACATTGACATATTATATTCTGATGTCTTGGCAGCTATGCGTTTTTGTAGCAACTCCCCTGAAATGTTTAGGGGCTGCAAGCCCGATGCTACTTTTATTTCTCGAGAGCCATACACCCCTTCGATTACAAAAGAATGCATATACCTACCTAGAGAGGAACCTACCCATTTATTATAAAGATGATCTATATACATCTTTAGCAAGGGTTTCCTTGGATCACGATCTATTCATTTCCCTTGTCTCGCTTTTCCATTTTCAAATTCAACTTACCTTTAGCACATAAACAACGTCTTTCAAATGCGTAAGTCTCAACTTTTGACAGAGCTTTTGTGATAATGTGCGTATGGGGATGCTGCGACTAGTGTAAAGCCAGACCCATAAGGGCATCGTTATCTCTGACTGTGCTGCTGGTGTCCTGTCATTGGTGCTGTTGTTACTGCTGCTGTTGTTACTGCTACTGTTGTTAATGCTGCTGTTGTTA
>LVVV01432075.1:0-12827 GCA_001676325.1 Amphinemura sulcicollis
GGGGGGGGGGGGGGGAAGGAGGATAGTCAAGAATACTAAATGTTTCCATCTATTTCTGAAACCTGTAAAATTGACAATTAGAATATCTTACCAGCATAGCATTGCTTCTTATTATTCTTAATTTTACTTGCAATCCAAAGTGTTTAAACTTTAAATTATATGTACTTTGTCTTAACTGTCGTCTGTGTTGGCAATCTATTTTTTACTTTGACAATCTGTATCGATGCTTTTTGCTGGTTGTTCAGAACGCTGTTTTTTTTCTATTTGTAGGTATTTTGCATTCTAAATAAAACACATCAAAATAATATTTTGGCATTTCTCATCATAACACTTTCCAACCCTTTTGTTCCTATTTATTACCATGGTAACAAATAATCAAGTCAGTTATTGATTTTTCGAAAAAGGGACTAGAACGTAGAGAAGACCCTACATATTTTGTCATTTTCTCACGAACAGAATGGATGACTCTGAAGGTCATATAAAGCTTACTGAGAAAGGGTTGGGTCCACTCTTCGATACACCGGAATTGGCTATCGAGGAGTTTGTCATTGCCAAGCAAAATGAGTCTCTCCCCAGGTGTGTGCTGAAATCGAGATGCTAAATTTGCTACTTTGCTGGAAGCCATGGCAGCTTGACAATGTCTGGCTCTTTGGTAGTAGTTTATAGTTTTTCATGGCATTTTATTACTTCAAAATATCAATTTTGCCATTATCATTATATTTTATTATAATTGTCATAATAAACACTGACAATTGACATTGTAAAAAGTCAGCCTAATAGTCGTTTGCTATCCACAGAATTCTGAGATTTTGAAGATGGCAACCAAATCACAAAAATGGTCTCTCCTTTAGTTAGAGACTGCATGGCAATCCTTTTTTTGACTGAACACAGTAATGTTGAGACATTTGTAGACGCAAGCCTGAATGGGACTTGGCTCGATCGTCGCCGGCCGCTGAGCTGGCTGTGGCCCAACGGGAGCTGGCCGCGGCAGAGCGGGCACTGGCCGACAAGCGTAAAGAGCAGATTGAGCGCCGTAAGCAGATGGACGGCCAGTGGGATGATCTCAGGAGCAAGGAGCTGGAGCTTAGAGAGTCGTTTGTGCAGTACCAGAAGTTTGTCAAGGTAGATTTTTTGTCAAATTAAAGTAACAGTTGTAGGCACTTATCTTTTTTATATTTGCTTGTAGAGGTTCTACCTTTAGAGTTGGGTTTGTCAACGACTAGATTGTGTTTGGAAAAACTTTCCAGATGTTGCTAGATGAACTTTCTAGATGTTTGGAGTGAAGTTGCCAGAGAACACAAATTTATTATAAAATAAACTGTATTGTGTTCTTTTACAAATTGTCTTTCAAACCTCAGAAAGGCAAACCTTCCTTTCAAATTTCCTCACAATTAGTTCCTCAGAATTTCCTCATTAGTATGCTTAATTTCTTCATCTTATGGATTTATATTGTGGACTGTAATTAGTTTGCAAAATTAGAGTAGTCTCAACTGGCCCAGGCAAAGGTAGCATCTTGCAACGCTGTTACTGTTATAGTTTCTGTTGACCTGCCTATGCTTCAACATGGACAGTAAAAGAAAACGAGAGGCTTCGAAATCGTAAACGTTACAGAATTGCCAGTCTTGACTAATTGTGACCATGGCTGATTGCATTAGAATATATTCTGTAGGAATATTTTGCCTACTTAATATGGCAAAATTATTATGAACTTGATATTGAAATGAAACAAAAAAACACTGGCACCACACTTAATGTCCCACTCAACCTCTAAATAAACAGGAAAATCAAGAGAAGCGCGAGCGAGCACAAATCAAAGTTCGAGCCGAGCGTGACATCCAGGCACAAAGCAATTACGAGATCGGGCTGCTCAAGGATAAAGTAGCCGAGCTGTCACGAACACGTAGCGACATTGAGGCCCACGTAGACGAGTACAACTTGTACGAAGACTATCTCAATCATGTCGTGGCGTTGACACCAGAGTTTGAAGCAATAACGGTGAGGATATGATCTGCATTACGTAATCTGAAGATCAATAGAATGCTTAATCATGTTCTTAAATGTTCGTGTGGTATGTTCTACGGCAATCAAGAAGTTACTGATCCGTCAACTGATACGGTCTATTCCCTTTTGATTACTGAGCTAAATAAACATGGCATTTTGAGCAGCAAATAAATGCTTTTCAGTTACACCGAACAACACTTTTTCCCTCAATTTAACTGTGTGTTTTGGAATCCAAAAGAACTGATACTGATTCCCTAGAAACGGATTTTGTTATTGGAGTTTTATTGCCATTTAGTTGCTAATAATTGGAATTTTATCTACTCTGCCTTAATCAAAATAATCATACACAAAAAAAAATTATGACAAGATACTTTGAATCTGCAAATATTTTTAGCTCTTTCTTGGATTAGCCATGAATTAATCCATTTTTTCAGGACGTGCTGAATCGTTACGAGACGCTGGCATCGGCTCGTACCAGCCTGGCTGAGCAGCAGGATCGTGACCTCACTGAACTCGAACAAGCTCGCAACGAGATGGTGCAGCTTTCAAAGGTCTTATCTTTTATGAACACGTTCATTGGTCTTCTATGATCATTTATAAAAAACAATAGCTTAGCACCATATCATTCAGAATTGGCGTTGGTTATTTGGTTGAGTTTGTCTAGGAAATTACAGATCAGGGAAACCGGAACTTTTTAACTGAATGATTTTTTTTTGTTGGTTGTGGGAAACTTTACAAGCTTTGAGCCTCTGGTAGATTGTCAGGAGGATCTGGGATAAACTCCAATATAAACTTGAAGATGGCCATGTTTTTTTTTGGTAAAGGAACCAGCCCCAGAAGTTGTGAAGGGAAATCACAGAGAATTAGAACTTGCATAGCTCGGCCTCCAGGATCAAACAAGAGCATCCCAATTCATGGCTGGCCTGCTCTGACTACACTACCCTGCTCAGAAATCTAGTTCAGGTCAAGCGTTAGCTATTATGCACGACCCAAGAAACATTCCTAATGATTCGGTATCTTATGGGGCCTGCCTTTCACCCAGTCACGTTGATATCTTGCAGGACAAGTCGCAGACAATCATGCGCATGAACAGCAAGCTTGCCAATCTACAAGCACGTCACGACCACGCCAGCGCCGAGTCTGCACGCTGGGAGTCGGCCGTCGCACACGTCAAGGAGGTAGCCGCGCTCAAGAAGCTTGAGCTTGAGCAGGTCAGTGCAAGACCACAAGGAATAGAAGTGTTCAGCTTGGCGGATCTAGAGATGTTTTCCACCTGGACACTCTGCGACGGTTTTCTCCTCACAGTTTGGAGCATGTCACTTCCTGAGTTCTTTTTTGGGAATCTCTTCTCTTTTTCTCTGTAAAACTAACATTTTCAGGTAGACCTGAAAGAAAGGCTCCATTTCTTTAACAACTGCCAATTTGATCTATCTGAGATTAGTTACCTATATCTTGAGGAAAAAACAATTTATTTTGAGCAAATCCTTGAAATGAGCAGTACATGGTATACATTAACACCATGTGGTACCAACCAACCTGAACATTTATTTACATTTTCCAAATGAAAGAAAAAGTCATTTCCATTGATCTTGGTGGACAAACCACAAATGTTGGAAGAATGTGGTTCAATTTCCACCAGAAAAAGGACATTTGAAAAAAACTCAACCTAACAACCCCAATTTCCGTTGCATTCATCAAGGTGAGAAGCGCTTGCCGCAATGTCTACAAGCAAGTGTGCCGTGCGAAGGGCTTGCCCCCTGAAGCGGGTCGAGAGGATTACGAGACGCAACTGGAATTCATCAAGACGAGCCTCCCGGAAATGAAGAAGGTCGTGCGAATCGCACAGCGAAGGGCAAATGCAAAAGACAACGCATCACATGTGGCCAAGAGGTCAAATCCTTCCTCATCGTAGTAACATTCAAGGAGATTGCATCTCTCTGTAGTGAGAGATATTCAATATCATAAACATTTGATATTTATGCATTTCATTATCATTCTTACTCTGTTTTTTCTCTGTGCAAAATTAATAAACTAGCTAAAATAAATGGCACTATTAATAGTATAAGCTGCATTTCCCTTTTTTTAAAAAGGAAGTTTCAGCATCCATGATCTTCAAAAATGAGAGATGAAAAAGATCATGCAGAGATCTGTATATGAACCAAGTGATCTATAATGGAGATGGTTGCTAAATGACTAACAAAATTGCACCTGAATACTTATTAGGTATACTACCTTAAAGTCCAAACAGCATTGAAAGAAATGAAGGCAATGATTATCATTGAATGCATAAAAAAGAAACCTGGGTCGGAATTTGCAACCAGATCTAAGATGTAAAGTATTTTCACAAAGTGCCTTTATTTTCCCAAAAACAAAGCAGATAAGTTAGGAGGGTCCCAAGATTGCATGAAAGCTTCATTGCAATCTGTGCTCTTGTCTGTCCACTAAGCTGCTGATGACTACAAAAACACATACAAAAAACACACAGCCTGAGCTTTTGGAATCGATGTCATTGCAAAGATTCATTCTCTCATTCAATAATTTGTGTTGAGATCTGCGAGTGTCTCGACAGGCAGGTATAGTGTCTATAAACTTCCCAGTCATTGTAACTCATGGTGCAGGATGACTCGGACGGTGTTGAAGCTTGAGTCGTGCGACCAAGTCGGGAAGATTAGTTGGGTTGTCTTCACGAGCGACCGCTGTTGACAGGTAACGGACTCTGCGTCGCACAATCCCCACAAACAACATCACGTTGTATCGAGTCACACGTGTTTCCTCACCTACAATGAATAAGAAAAAATCTCACTAAAATTATGCTTTGTCAACCTTGTCTTGATATTAGATAACAAGGCCAAATCCTACATCTAGACTTATATGCTATGGTTATAATGGTGCTTTTGGCTTTACAGTTAGCAATGTTGTTTAGAAATGCATGCTTAGCTTCAGAATCATTTTTGAATGCAGTTTCAAGACTAAACTTAAACTCATCATGCACTTAAAATGTTTACCTTGCATGAGAATTTATAATTGCTATCTTTTATTATTGTTAAGTTTGCAACTACACTTCTCAAAAATGTCATCCACTCCGGGATGCGAAGTGCCACGAATCCCGGATTGGATGACATATTTGGGAAGTGTAGTTGCAAACTTAATAGCAAAATCTACTGCCCATTGTAAGCTTTCGTAATCTATACTAGTTTCAACTAAATAATAGCTGTCAATTTGAAAAGTGTTCTAAATGCTAGAATACTGTAATGTATACCTACCATCCTTGCAAAAAGTTCTGAATACCTTTTAAAATGTCGGTCGAAATTGTAAGGTTTGTTTATAGTGTAGATCCCAAATTTTAGCCTAAACTTTATATTCATACTTTGTGAACTCAGGAAATAAAATTACATCGAAAACTGCATAAACAAGTCATTAGACTCTAACGGTGAAACCAGCCACTTTGTTTCCACGTACCGAGCAGATCGAGTATCGGTGCATTGCTACAACGAGCAAGCCGAAACACGATCTCCACTCCGGCCAGCATAGCGTCCAGCTGCCGCTTTGCCGCGTCCAGCTTTTCCAACGCCAGAGTTGTCTCGGCAGAGCCGGCCTTTAGCCGCGCCTGCAACTCGACTAGCGTCTCCTGGTGCTGCTGGGCTCGCTCCCGGTTGGCCACGCGCTGGGAGTCTATACGCGACTGCACCTCCTCCACTTGTGTCTGGATCAACTCCAGCTGCCAATCAGGGAGCAAAACTACAGAACTCTATCAATGTTGATGGTTACATTTATTAAATTAAATAAAAGTGACTAAACTAACTTCTGAAGCCTGTCCTATGCAAAATACTTTTGCTAATGTACTCCTTGCCAGATAAAAAACCACTGGTGCACATCATGGGTACACAATATGTCCCAGTAGCCACAATATAACACAATACACACAGTACTCTTATATTCCTTATAGAGTGAAAGAAAATTGTTGAATGATCATTGCAGACAATATGCTGACAAATTATATGATTCATTATTGGGGCTTTACAACTCACTGATTTGCCAACTGGCCCTGTGGAACTGGTCTAATGGTGTCTAATGGCATCAGCGAATATGTGGATGTTGATGAGGATTTTGATGAAACTAATCTAATCTAGAAAGGAGGAGGGGAAATCTGGTGCCGGCATCTAGCCTACTCTTGTCAAATAGCACCAAGGGGACCATCGGCTTAGCGTCCCTTCCAAAGGGCGGTACGACTCTAACAGCAGGATTCCTTCACTAATCCGATGCTGTCAAGAGGTTGATAAGCAAAGAAAGTGGAAATGTAGTAGGTAATAATTTCACTCCTTCCAACTTCACTCCCAAACAAAACTGGTCATGTAAATGGTGATCACTCATTCAATACCGGACCCAGTACAATATTGCTTCACTTCGGTGATCTCAGAGAACCGGTGTTTCCAACACGCCAAACCGTTCAGTTTTATTAATTGATGAGCGTAGCGAGCGAAGCGAAATCTTCAATTTCACATACTGTAAAAAAATCACTTGTGTTTTTTTTGTCTGTTTGTTCGCGCTTTAGCGGCCAAACGCCCGCACTGATTTGAACCAAATTTGAAGGGCAGGTATTTGTGTTCTCGACTTGAACTCAATTCTATTTTAAGAAAAATCGACCAAATCGATTTCCTATCAATCGATTTTTACGAATATTTTCGATTTTTTCAAAAGTTCAAAAG
This sequence comes from Amphinemura sulcicollis, assembly GCA_001676325.1. Taxonomy (NCBI): domain Eukaryota; kingdom Metazoa; phylum Arthropoda; class Insecta; order Plecoptera; family Nemouridae; genus Amphinemura; species Amphinemura sulcicollis. The sequence continues at coordinate 6,708 of LVVV01432075.1, forward strand.
GCTATAACTTTTAAAGTTTGCAACCGAAATTCACCAAAATTTTCAATCATGTGTATCTTGCTGAGATGTACCGTTACTGAAAATTTGAGGTCCGTAGATTGAACCGTTCTTGTTTTATTAGCGATTTTAGTGATTTTTTGTCGATTTTTGCCTTTTTTTCAACAACTGACGTCAAATTTTTAGAGTATTCTGCTCTTTGCATTGCCCAGTTCCACTTTTTACCAACTACTATTATCACTACGCTCATCTACAACGCAGCACTAATTGCGTTAGAATGGATAAGAATGGATGTTCAAAATTTATATCCGGGTAGAACTAAAATGTCTTAAATTCTACAATCTATATAGTTCGGATGATGTCAAATACTGAGGCCTAAGTTGTCAAGATAAACCACAGGAACTTAAACGCAAATGATTGGAACAAAAGACCACACTTGGTTGGTTGCCAGACTGTTACCTCAGCATTAAGCTCTCCGACATATCCAAAGAGTGCAAAGTTTTCCTCTTCGCGTTTGGCGAAAAGCGCGGCTATCTTCTCTGCACCCTCCTCCCCACCGCAGAGTTCGCGCAGGCGGCGCAGAACCGCTCTGTACTCGCAAATCTTGGCCTCGGTAGCCTCTCGCTGGGCCACTGCAGGAATGCAACCGAAAATCGAAATTTCAACAATATTATGGAATAAAGCGGGTTGATAAGTTCGACTAACCTGACCAAGTTCTAAATCTTTGTCAGCTGAGCTAACACAAAAAATATATATTCAGAGTGTACCAAATAGCTGAATAGTATGCAACTTCCAGAGTTGTAGAAATAAAGCCATCTTCTACTAGTGAAAAGGTACAAGCAGATTCCACCCACGCTTCTTGGCAGCCTCTTTGGCCTCTAGGTCGGCCATAACACGCTTCTGTCCCTTGGCGCCGAGAAAATTCTGCAGCTTGGCGTCGTGGTCAAGTTTTCTCATCAGCTCTCGCATCTCCTGGCCGTGGGCCGTGTTGTCCTGGCGGCTCCGTTCGCGCAGTGCCTGCAGCTTCAGCTGTGCCTCCTCTCTGCGCAAACCAAATACGGATGAGACTCGATGATACGCAAGTCTCTACTTAGAAAATATTTGTGAAAATCTATAGGGCAATATCCTGGATCTGGGTGTAATAACTTTCTTGAGGCTCATGTCTAATTTTAATAATCTTAGCGCAGGGCACTCTCCCTTCAAGATACTGTTACATGAAAAATTAAGATTAAATGGAGTATCGGTGTTGGTATTTCTATCTCTGTTGAAATATGCAATTGATATTATAGAACTAAATCATAAAATTACATACCGCTGGTCATAGGCGATGGTGGCCTGTTCAATCAAGTCTACCATGGTTTTCTTTCCAGCATTGAGCCGTGCAAGCATCTGCTGATACAGGTTGTTGAAGTGACTGCGTTCTTTCAGCAAGTGGTCCAGATTCTCGCGCAATCGAGTGTTGAGCGCCAGCTGCCTGTTGTACTTCACCGTGACCTAAATGTTGATGAAAACATTTCTAGCACTGGATTTTCAAAATTCACGAGATTGAACATAATATCCTAGAAGATTTGACACTTACCACATTGAGCCTGTTTTCCAAAGTTTCCTTGGTCTGTTTATAATCAGACGCTTGGCTCAAGCTTTGCGTGTCCGTTACGTCTTGCCTTCTTAATGCCGACAACTCCTTATCTAGTCTGCGGATTTGCTGCTGGAGCTCCTCGAGCTAAAACAACACAATTTTCTGAAAAGCTTTCTTTTAGATTTTTGTTAGTATCATTTGAGAACACCTGTTTTCATACATTTATGTTAATTGAACAACGAAATAACAGGTACCAATGTTCTGGGTGTTTTATTTTTTACTTTTAGGATTTCCACGGAGGGTGCAAATGCACCACCTTCCCTTAACCCCATGAGTGCTCTCTTCTATCGCATCTTCTCGTTTCAAGAAAATTGTATACTTCCTGAATTTGCCTCGTCCACTGTAATTACTGTTTTCAAATTAATACCTTTCTTTACCTGGGCATTCCTGGTTTTCGCATCAAGTTCATATTTACTGCTCTTTTTGAGAAGTTTTCCAAGATCGGCAGCAGCCTGCTTGTCTTTCAGCGTGTTCAGAGGGTTTTTTATGACAGTGAGATTCAGCTGAAGATTGCTTCGCTCCTTATTGAGAACAGCAATTGTCTTTCTAGATGGAAGAAAAACCGCTTTCCAGGATCATTGACGGACTATGTACGCAAAGTTAAATCTTCGATTTTAAAAGAAGTTACTTCAATATTGTGTTTTTGTACTTTAATTGTTTTTTCATTAGATTGACTGCATTGTGTCTACCAAATCTCGAATAACAATTAAATCAGAAAAGTTGTATGTGTGTCTATTAATTAGTCACCACTAATAAAATTGGCACAAAGTGCATCCAAAAATTCTTTAAAATTCTCCTGAAAATTTACATCACTGAAAAATTTTTCACAATACATCACCAACAATTTTTTCAATTTTTCCTGTTTTTTACTAGAACCAATGAAATTTGAATTTCATTGAAGTTTCCCACATGATTGCGTACATTTTCAAATATACTTGGATACATTGAATACATTATGGATTATGGATTATTATATATTATATAAAAAATAAAGATTATATATGGATTATTACATAATCTACAGACCTAATCCTTAGCAACCAAATAATATAGAGCAACTGGCCCTAGCAACCACATGCATTTAATAATTAGCTAAATTCTGAAATATTCATTAAAACAATCATCCTGAATTTAAGCACTATTTAGCTGAAGTACCTATACAGTCTGTACCTAATAGTGTTAATATCTGTTTACTATACATACTTTCGTTTTCAGCTATCTAATGCTGACTTTGTAAGGTAACCTTTTGTAAGGTAACACGACCAGTAAGTTCTAGTGAAAACTTACCTTTGCTTTCGTAAGGAGCGGTAAATATCATCACAGAATGCGTTTCGATCACCTTCCATGATCCGATACTGCCTTTGCAAGCGGTCAAGTTCGGCTTCTGCCATCTGGCCCATGTCCAAATCATCTTCCGTGAGTTTTTTTGCCATTATGGCTAAGTTTAAATGCAATTATAGAATGAACGACCGAACTGCAGGAACGTTAATATTCTCAGTGCCTGCGCCGCGCTTATTTGACTGTTGCTATAACGACACGCACTTGCGTGAACAGCAGTTAGTGGAGGTGCCGTATTGTGCTTACGCCGTTGAGGCACCCCACCGGCGTCTCAGCTGTACATTGCTGGTTGCTTGCTTTTGTTGTCATTGCAATATGGCGTCTTCAGTCAGCTGTCTAAATCAAAGTTTTGGTTTAGGCCGTGTCCTAGACGGTTTCTTCCTCTCAGCTACCAATACTGCCTTCTGCATCTTATCGAGTGCAACGACTTAATGAGTGGGTAAGACGTTGTTGCATCGACGAACTTTTTTGATGGAGTGGAGTGGACAAAACCCGTGACAATCGCAAAGAAATTTCCAGAAGCAGTGAAGTTGAGCGCAAGGTATTTGGTGTGGGTAGATACCTACCCATTTAAATGATTGAATGTGATGTGAACGGATCATAACATAGGCAAGATTGTTTCGAGACACAAATAATATTCTGTTGGTTGCTGTACGTGCTTACGGTAGACTGTAAGTGTATGGGCTAACTGCGTCTTTGAGACAAAAAAAATCAAAATTTCGTTTTTTTTTTCTCATCTTTGCCCCTCAAATACTTTCTGCTGCAGAGAAGATGAACTTCACACAGGGGTTGCCAAATACATCAGAGCCACCAGGGTCTAACGTTTTTGGTCAGTCCTACGTACCTTCGCCACTGGGAAACAATGTGGTTGACGCAAATGGAGCAGCTTGGCTCCACACAACTCCTGCTCATATGCCATGGGGCATCAGTCAGCCATCAGTCGTTAGGTTTACAGGCGAACCATTGGAAATGGGTCATATCAACTATGGCTACAACCATCGGAGTCCCTTCTGCATGCAATTCAAGAGAAAAATTGATCCCGAACAAGAAGCAATGTAAGTTATTTCATTGTACTTAGTCCCAGCAACTTGCTGCTTTATTTGCCGCTCAGCGGAGTATATATTATATGTCGATGAATAAAGTGAGAATTCTTTCTCAGGCCATGCTCGAAACTTCATATAACAGAGGAAAAGATGGCTGCACACATGAGCCAACTACAGATCCGTTCTGACACATCTCCAAGAGACCACTTGCAAGATGTGAATCTGGAGCCAATGGTTGCTGAGGAATTTTCGAAGGCTTCAACCTCTAAAGCCGATGATGAAAATAAGTTACAAAGATTATTTATCTGTGACGAAATCAAGCGTTTTAAAGATGAAATTCTACCCTCTGCCATTCTTTGCAAGCTGTGAGTAGATTACCTGTTTTTTGCTTTGTACTATTTTCTACTCGTATTAGTATCAGTTACAATATGGACTATGATTAGTACAATTATAGAAAAGAATAAGAATCATTGTTGAGCTAATGACTTTTGCAGGCAAAAGCCATCAACAGCCCTGATGCTGTGGCAGCCACCAGCAGGCGTTCTAGATGCCATCAAAGACAATTTGGGTACTTCGCATGCTGCTCGGATGGTGGCAGAAGAGGAAGAGCGCCAACGACAGGGCCGAGAAGAAGACATGAACGTGCCAGACAACAATAACTCGACCTCAATCGATCTCAATGCTTTCACCTCTCTTGGGTTAGTACTTGGTTAATATTACAAAAATACTAGTATGTTGGCTGAATATGCAAAGCACATTGATGCTCTGGAAAATCCCTTCAAAATATTTCTCCCTGGTTAGTTCTCACAGGAAAAACATCATGCAGATACCAGAATAAACAAAACCAAAAAAAAAACAAAGGACAAAAAACTATAAAATTCATACATTTTATTTATTGCTATTTTAAGTTGGTGGTAGTTATTATAGTACCAGTTTAACGGTGGCATATATCAAAATAGGTAGTCAAGTTTTACAACAATAAAATCTCACTCAATTAAGTGCTAAAATCACTCAACTTTAATAAAACAATGCAACATTCAATTCAGTAAATATTAGCTAATGTTATTAACAATTCTCTCTTGGTTGCAGATTCAATGAATCGGTGCCGACAACTTCCGAAGACGATATGGACTTGTGAGCGGCTTGGCGAATCTCAATACATATGTCTTAAGTTTCGTCTAATATGCGGCTATTGTACGGCTTAAAACACATTGTTATATATTAAAAAATATAAACCTACTTTATCTTGCATTCTAACGAGCACCACTAGTAATTAATCAAATCTGCTAATTCCATCTGGTCACAAGATCGTTTTCTATCTGCCTAGCCATTTGACTGAACGAATACACTCTTAACTAAAGGTTAAAACGAATCCAAATCGGATAAACAATTAAAAAATTATCGCCTGACGCGACACAACTTGGAAGTATAAAATGAAGAATGGATTCAACAGCCGGCGCGATTCTTGCCTCCTTAACTAGCTAGTGCCCTGATCTACTGTTGGCCATGTTTGTCAGTCTTTATCGCCTACCGGCTCCCATTCCCGGTGTGGCCGGACCAGAACGATGTCTTCTTCCGAATCTGACTCGTCGTCATCCTCGTCGAAGTACGGTCGGGTCACTTCGTCGGACCCTGATAACAATTAGAGAGAACCGTCATTTCTTGAACTTGAGCATTTCTCTTCAGCCTCCACAAATATATAGGCATAGACAAAGAAGAGACATTCGCAACTTAGTGAAGAACAAGAACAATGAAGTTGAAATGTCAGTGTCTAAGTATAAGGGAGTATCTGCATCTGACAAATGTTAAAACAGTCCTGGGACTGTTAGTCTAACCATTTATTGTTTGTGTCAATTTTCCCACTTGTGCCTTCTTCAAAGCTTGAGCTTTGGCCTCGACGATCTTGTAAATGCCAATAATACAATTGATAGTTAATCTGCACAAAAAAATCAGTAAGACGAGGCTACAGAGTAATGTAATGTTATTAAGGAAAATGTGCCAAATGCCTCGATATATGATTGTGAAGGAAAGAAAAGACATCCTACATTGACATCCTGACTAAATTTAACTACCTGACATAGTCGACGCATTGTTGTAATGTAC
>LVVV01432076.1:0-12885 GCA_001676325.1 Amphinemura sulcicollis
GCATGTCGCGCAAGTTGGGACCGGGCAAACCTGTCCGCCCAGTCAAGTTGTGCAAATCGCTTCGAGCGGGCAACTACGGCAGTCAACAGTTGTCCAGCTCGGGCCTGTTGGTCAATTGAAGAGTCAGATCGTTCAAGTGAGTCCGGCCGGTCAGATTGGGCGTGCCGTTCAAATGACCCAAGTCATTCAATCACCTCGATCCTCTGCAAATCCAGTCAGTCAAATCACGCCAGCTGGACTGATCAGTCAGGCCAGCCAAGTGATTTCTGGTCAAATCGCTCAAGCCAACCAAACTGGTCAACCGGCTGCCTCGATCGGCAACTTGAACCTGGTGATGACAATGCCGCCCATACTTCGTGTGGTTCAAAACCCTTCCGTTTACATTGGCCAAATTTCCTCGGCTACCAAAACCAGCTTTTTGGCAGCTTCAGGGGACACAGCTAGCCCCTCAATGTCTATCGTTCTTTCAAAAGACAGCCGACCCGGGTTCGTGAATCGTTCAACGGCTGCGCCGCCGGAAAGCTCGTCTGATGATGACGCCAGCTTGCCGAAACCACCGAACTATGCGCCTGCCGATGAAATGGCAACAAGTGCTGGTGATCTGTCACCTCGGTCAACATCTACATACGAGCAACTACAAGAGTTTGAGTCTGTTCTGAAACAGATTAAAGAGAAAGGCGAGATCCAGGGTGATGTTACCTCCCCTGCAGCATCCACTGCTGTTGTACACGCCGTACAGGCTGGCGCTATTGGCACGATTCCGTGCGTCAAGGTTCCAATGGTACGCATTCCTACCGCCAACGCCACCTCTGGCAACACACTCAAAACCGTCGGGGCAAAAGGGGCAAAGCTCTTGATGGTAACGACCAACTGTCCTAATCTGACAGCGCCGGCGGTCCCCACTGTGGCTTCGCCTGGCAAGACCCCTCCGAAATCCGGCAAGACTTCCAAGCCTAAGCCAGCCAAGACGAGCCCGACTGTGGCAACGACTGCTGCTGCTGCAGCCAAGTCTTCCCCGATTGCCAAACCGCAGCAGAAGCCGCAGGAAGATGAGCAGACGACGCAGCGTATCTATGATATACTGAATCAGTACGCTGAGCAGCTCCGCAACTCCCCTGACCTCAACAATAAGCCTGCGCCGAGAAGGCGTTCAAATCCGCCGACCAATCCCGGTCCATCCAAACGCAAGAAGTCGGCGGCTAAGGCTAAATCGACGGCAGCGGAAATGAGTCCTGGTGTGGATGACCCCACTGCCGATGAGGACGACAGCTCAAGCACAACCCTAACTCACATGGGTGGAGTTCATGACTCACCAGCGCCTTCTCAGCAAAGTGCTGATGAAGGACAGAGCCAGAGTGTCGGCACATCGTTAGAAGCGTCGACTGAAGGTGGGAATCTCAAGAGTGTGGTTATGGAACAGGAAACGAATAAAGAAAAGGTGGCGGAGGCTGACGCCAGTCCGAGTCCGGCGGGCAGTAAACCAATGCTTGTTGCCGGCACGAGTGGTGCGGGTCACTTTATAATGAACCACGATATTAGGCAGCTGTTGATGCAGTCATTCATGAAGAGCCCCGGAAAAGTGATCCACGTGATGAATGGGCCTGGTAGGGGGGCTAACATGCAGATTGTTGTGCGACATGCAACTGCTTCCGGGAAGGCTCAAGGGCTGACGGCATTGTCTGGAGGAGGCAGTGGCAGCCATCAACAACATGACAACGACCCCATTACTGTCGGTAAGTGCAAGTGCATATCAATGCATCATTTCATCTGTGGACTAGGCAAAACAAATAAATGTTTGCATGATCTAAATGTACAGTTGAGCAGTAATTATTGTGGATTGTTCTTTGGCTATACATGTACTCTATACTCATTTGAAGCCTGTGAGCCAAAATATGAAGTTCAAATTGCCATCCAGAGCTTCACTTATCTGGCATGTTGGATTTCTTACTTCTCTGGCAATCCTTTTACTTTTTAGGAGACCAACTAAATTTAACCGTGATTTAAAAATTATATTTTCTTACAACTTTTTTCATAACCTTCTAGTTGAGATAAAAGTACTCATAATGGCTCTAGAAATGGTGATTATTCAATCTTTTTATTATGAATGTAAGCCTTTCATGGTGTATTGTCATACGCATGGTTTAGCATGACATATGCCTAGTCATGCATCAGAAACCATTGAAATATGGCCTTTAGGATTTGTAGCGGTCGTTTTAAAAATACTGTCACTATACTGAAACTAACATGCTTTTGTTTACCCTCCCACAGGTTTGTCGCCTTTACGTGCGGCAATCGCATCTGTTACGTCAGCGCCGTTAACTGCGGAAAGTCGTCTAGAAACAGCCCAAGCGTCGCGAAGAGACATCTTCCAGTCTGCCGGCTTGGAAGTCATGCTGAAGGAAGTGCCGCAGATGTTCCATGAAACGGTTGCAGTTCCCTCCACTCCTGCCACAGTCACTGGGACACCTGCTGAAAAGGTAACACCAATTTTCATGTTGAAAATCTGTTAGCATCTTAATTGGTGTGGGCAGAAAGGCTTTCATTTTATTGGTTGATGTACCTCTTTTAAAATTTGTAGTTATGTCCAAAAGACCAAAGTATGTTGTGCTTTCTTTCTTATCTTCCAAGTGCTCAAGGTAGCTTCCATGATTTAAAATCTTTCGATCCACTTGAAAGTTGCTCAATTTCTGAGTATCCCTTGGGCATTCTGTCTATCTATATGACCTTCCATGAAGCATTGTTTTACAATCAAGCGCCAGAAGAACACCCTTTTATTTGGATTTCAATAACCACCATTTGTGTTTAGTTACAGCTCCTGAAATTTACCCACAATGTAGTTAAAAATTTTGAGACATTTCCCTTCACTTTTAGATAAATTTCACAGGGATTCACAGGGAAATAAACCCTATTTCATTTGAATGCCTGATAAATTTAAAGTTAATTGTGGACCCTATCTATTTTGATTCAGGTTTCCACTGGCAAACTGTTTAGCAGAAGCTAGAAGTTTGTTGAGGTCATACCACCTCTAGTAAAGTACAAGTTACTTGCTTTTTACCCATAAGAACAACTTGGTGCCAATTTTCTTCAGAAATATAATCATGACTTGTCCTAAGAGACAGCAATGTAACTAGTGCTATTTTGGTTGCATCAGAATGAGACTGTGGTGGCCGGTACGACGAGAGAAGCAATCACCTTGCTGGAGGAAGCGACACCAGAAGATGTAGTTGTGGAAAGCAGTGTGGAAGATGTTGATGCAACGAGCTTTGCACAGGAATTATCTGTGGGCACCACTACTGGCGGTTCTCATACAGATTTAGAGGTTGACTCTGCAAGCACCGGTAAGTCTGAGACGACACAATCAAATCCTTTTCTGCCAAAGGGATTGCCATCCAAAATTTCGGGATGAGTGAAATAACCCTCAATTGCAGTAACCTTCAAAGCATTTGGTGTGTTTTTCTGTTTCTTTGTTTGTTTGTTTGTAGACCAAACAAGGCACTGGCTGCAAAAAAAATCACAAAATCTCGGCCTAGTCTCGAAAATGGCGATAAATTCGGTGCACGTCAACTCTTCAATAACTTTTTCATTTACCTTAATTTTACGTTCACTTATCTTGAAATAACGACGCTAACTTAATTCTTACGAAATGAGAAGCTTTGGTTTGTCAACATTAGCAGCGCTGGAATTTTGAATGGTAGTTACAATGAAAGAATCTCTTGCTCGCAATATTTCTGGTTGGCCGTTTTTGACAGAACTCTCGGCTAAGATTGACAGCGACTGATTTGTTGTTCAAAAAAGCTACAGAAATCCTGACCAAAAATTTAGAGTTATGTCTTTTGGGGAATGCAGATGACAATATTCTACTAAGCTGAGGTTCTTCGAAACACAGTAATTTTGGGGCTATAACAGTGGAGTGGATAATTTCGTAGATACAAGAAGTGGGAAAATTTTGGGAAAATAATTTGTGAATTTTCGAGAATTTTCGTGAGTCTGAAGGTCTGAAGAATTTTAAAACACTTAGCCTTTTTCAGCCATGTAAACCAGGGGTGTCAAACAAATATCACTCATCGATCAATTTGAGTTAATTTATTTTCAATTAAATTTTGAGTTAACTTTATTTTTCTTTTCTCAAAATTTTGAATAAATATTTATGATACCTAAAGAAACAAATTGTTAGTAGGGCATGAATATAAAGTTCAGTGTTTCCAAAGCAATTTAGATGTTTGGTAGGAAAAATATCTTGTTGTAGGTGCACCCAAGATTAAAATTGGGTAATGGGGCAGACTTCACTATATTTGGAGCAAAATGATAATAGGTGGTCTTTTTTTAATGTTTTTGATAGAAATGAAAATAACCCGACACCTCAAATCAATGCCTCAACTTAAATTGTTCATCCTTTAATTACCTAGTTTACCTGCATAGCAATTACATAACTTTTACTTTCACAGTTGTTGATTGACCTTGATAAGGTTCGTATTGTGGGCAATGTTATTTTTTAGCCACTGCACCCGAGAACGGTAAAATCAGAATTACAGAATCGCAGTGCCGGTACTATTAACTTTGTTTATAAGCTTGAAGTATCCTTTTTCTCTTTGGATGTCAAATCTGGATCCTGGTGCTTCTCCAAAATTCTCACAGCTGCTGGTATATTTACTAATATTATTTTATTATTAGTTCATGGATACTTTTTTTCTGTGAAGTAAATTTTTTGTCAATCATAAATAGTCCTTTGGTATGTTGCAGAGCTGTCGGAGGCGCAGAAAATTTTTGAATGCGCCGAGAACGACGACACGGAAGATATCGACACCGAACCAGAAATTCGTACGTACAAAATTGCTCTATTGCTATTATTAGTATGGCTTATTTGGTGAATTCTATCTAGGCAAGGGGGAAATGAGTGCTCTCTCTGAGATATTTGAGACTTGAATCCAAATGGAGAAGAAATCAGTAGCTACTAAATTACAAGCAGGAATCAACCTGGAACAATTTGCAAAGATTTGATTCAATTTCGACTCGTGTATTGCAAACTTTTTGATTGTAACTTGTTTGTTCTTTTAACGTTGCTGGTGTGCTTACAGTTGAGCTGGAAATTGCATGCGCTGCTTCTTCGGCAACGGCCGCAGCTTTGAAGCCTGCGCTCACCAAGCCAGAATCAGCTACCTTCCTGGCTGGCATTATTAATGCCGTCCCAGAAGGTTAGTGCTTAATTAAGAAATGTTACTGGCCCATTTTTATTACAACTAGGCCAAGAGTGTAGCAAATAAATCCAAACTGGGCTTTGAACGTTTAGTGAAAGAACTAACCAAAACCCTTTGTTTTGCAATGAAAGCCAGGATAAAATCTGTTCTGGTGTAGGGATTAGATTAGAAGATAAGTCACAAGCCCACAAATAGGTCACAAATTACAAGTCTGTGGTAATTTTTCATAAAATTTTAATAAAGTGGAGGAAATAAGAAGAGTTCTTTACAGAATGGACTTGCTGCATCATGAAAATAATTACAAAGAAAACACAGTCCAATCCGCTTGTGCAGAACACAGGGATGAGCTAAACAAAAAATTCAATTAGGCAAGGCCTGTGTATTAGCAGAGGAAAGAAAACAAACATTACCAAAAAATCCGAGTGGCTGTACAACTGAGAAAACAACCATAATTTTCAACTAGACAGTACATAAGTGGCAGCATTAAAACTTGAAAATGTTACTAGTATATGTTTGTAAACCATTGGGAAATCAGTAAGTTCTTACTGCTTTCACATAGGATTTAAACCTTGGTGTGAATTCTTTTTTTTGTTGCCAATGTTTTAGCTAAAATTAGCAGAGACTAAAGAGTAAATGGTAGTATCAAAAATACTGTAAGCCAGTGGTTATAATGCTCATGACTAAAAATCCCTCAAAGTTCAAATCCTCAAGTCATTTTGTTAATGAGATACTGATTTTCAAATCTCTTCCTCTTCACACAGTCTTTTCTGCCACTGAAAATGCTTTAGCTGTTATTTAAATAAATCTGTTCCTTCTAGGCACAGGAGCCCTCACCGCAAATGTTTCACGGAAGCAGACTCTGCGGCTGTCTGACTCTGACGCTCGTCAAAATGCGCGCACATCTTCTAAAGTGACCGATGGAAGCTCCGAAGATGAGACCGCTCCGTTCGTGCATCTTGACGCTGGCATTAAGCCCGGATTCTCAGGGGACGCTGACGACATTGCTCAGAAAAAACCTCGTGAGGCAAAGCAGGATTCGACGCGGCCAATTCTTTCGAAGAATCCCACCGGAGTAGTGCGAAAGTACAAAGGAAAACGGCCAGTCGCAGATGGATCTGGCAATATGGTCGCTCGGAAAGTAGCAATCGCACTGCGAGCCAGCTCACGGCCTTACAGTGCTCAACCGCTTCTGAAAAGTTTGTCTGAAGAGTGCGAGGACTTAGGTGTCGACCGTCCGAGCACCAACGATCTTTTCCCGGAGACGCTAATCATGATGGATGCCGACACAAGCTCTAGTCCTGGCTTTGAGATGGCAGCCGTTGTTCCTTGTCCCATCGACCTCAACAAGCATGTACCGATGTTCTCAGGAGTCGCCATCGGAGATAATATTGAAATCGCGACCAATGTTGAAATAGGTTCCAGCATTGAGATCGAATCCAATGTCGAAATAGATACGACCATGGAAATTGCAGAAAATGTAGAGATAGGATCGAGTGTCGACCACGGATGGAACGGGTCCAACGATGACAGCCAGCTTCCAAGGAGTCGGGCGTCATCCACCTCTTCCTCAACTTCTTCGAGTCGCACCTCGACCAGTTCGGACGCCTCAACCAATTCAAGCGGAGGAAAGCCGCTTTCCACAAGTGAAATCGGTGAAGATGAATGCACTCCTGCTCCCGAGTCAACGGAATTCTCCTCTGGTCTAGAGCCAACAGAAAAGACCACCAATCTTGAGTCCCCCGAAAGTACACCCGATGTTTCACCAGATCGTGAAGACTTGGTTGTTTCTCAGCAGACCAATACTGTTGAGGATGGTGCGGCGTCGCAACTTCAAGAAGCTGACCGGTACACAGTTCCTATTGAATCGGCGGCTAACGAATCGAACAGAGTGGCAGTTGTTGTCATTTTGCCCTCTGAGGGAGATTCTTCTCTTGGCAACAGAGGTAACAAAACATTCGCAGGTGCTGAACATTCACAAACAGAGCCTGAGTGTTGGTCTGTTGGCGGCACTTCTACAACTTCTGAACCCTCATCTGCTTCAGAACGCATCTTCGATCTTGGTGTTGATGGTTCAAAATCGGCTGAATCTCCCATTGGGCATCCTACCTTGCCAGCAAACCATTCCATTGTAGAAAAGCTCGTAGAGGCTAGCTCTTCTACTTCTCCGAATCTGGGAGAAAACCGGATAGAAAAGGCTGTTAGCGATGTTGATACAGTTACTGCAGAAGAAGACTTGAGCACAAACATTGTAGAACCCAAACCAACTGTTGCCGACTTAAATGACAAGGCATCCAGCCGGAGCCAACAACGGTCCTCTGTTATCGTTGCAACTGCAGTTGCAGAGAGCGAGATAGAGCCTGAATCAGACATAGGTAACACTTTTTTTTCAATGTCATCGTGCTCGGAGAATTTTACAACAGCACTCGACGTAACGACCATCTCTTGCGCCACTGAAATCGAGACAGCTGCTTTTGAGGAAGACACATGTTCCGATAATGAAAACAGTGAGAAGGAAGTGTCGACAGTTGAAGCAAATGAAACCTTACCAATGGATTGTCAAGCAGGGAATGTTGACGTCGGTTGCCTTGCCAAGGAAACCAACAAGGATGTCGATTCATTTGCCCAGGAGAACGTTACCGAGGGTGATGATCTACCAGACTCTAGAGGTTTAGTTACAGAAGATGCCGATGCAAATATTCTGGAGAAGAATGTGGATCAGGTGAAGGCCAAGGACATGCAATTGCAGACTTCATCAGATGCTGATTGTCTCCCTAGAATGGGCACAGTTTCAACTCTGGGCGAAGACAATGTGCTATCATGTGAAGCATCTACTGATTGTTTGGAAGGACAGGATCATCAGGATGCGTTTTGTTTGGAAGTGGATTCTGTTGCTCCACAGTTTGTAGCTGCTGGGTCCTTGACTTCTTCCATAGAAAATAGTGATGATTTAGATTATGCACAAGCAAGTGATTGTGTTCAAGAATCTTCCGAGGTTAATCTGCAAGCTGAAGACACTTATGATGATGCGGCAAACTTGAGTCCCACTCAGAAAAAAAATGAAACGAGTGAACTGATCTTGCACACTGTGGATCCTGCTCTTGACTTGGACGAGAATATTGTGGTTGTGGATAAACTAGAAGCACAAACGCAAGTACAAACGCAGGCAATTGTAGAAACTGAATGCCCATCTAACTCCACCCCTAACCAGGTTGACGAAAATGTTCCTGCCAAAAAAGTAGCAACCAAATGCTCAGATAGTGGGCAGCAAAACATAAGCTCGTCTCCAGAACCGGACATAGTTGCCTTGCAAGCTGGAAGTATTTCGCCAGGATCATCTGGACAATATAACTATGATGCAGAAGATTCTAATGGTGTTGATTTGTCAAGCGTGTCGATCCCAGGAGAAGCTGAACAACTTTCTGAGCAGGACGTGAGCGAGGACGACTCCCATTCTCCGTGCTCCAACACCAATGATGAATCGAAAGCACTGCCACCGAGATACAAAGTGGCTCCTGTTGAGCGTGTGAACACTCGCAGCCTTTCTCGTGGGTATTCTAGAAGTCAGTCAAGCCAGGATGGCTCCATTTCAGTTGAACAAACGGAAGTGGTTGCATTGCCGAAGAAACGCTTGACTAAAAGACGGAGACCTGTGTGGAAAGACCTGTTTCCGAGTAAGGTTTCTCGGTCCACTGGCAGGAAAAAAAAAGTATCAACTGCTGCATCGACTGATGACACTACCACGAGTGATGAGGAGGTGCCCAAACGTAGGTTCACTTTGCCAAAATTTGAGGACGAAACGTTGAGTAAATTGCCAACGGTTCTAGAAGATCCAGCCGAAGAATCAACAAGAGGAAAAGGGCAAGTGCTTAAACATGCGGCATCTGTAAAAGGGACTAGTGCTATTGAAGAAGATTCGCTTACAAAGTCTCCTTCAGTAAAAACGACGTTGCCTACCAGTGAACCCCCGCCGAAATCCCTGGCAATAATACCATTACAAGTTGACCAGTTGGTAAACAAACCTAAGAAAAGGGGCCGGAAACCACGGGCGGCTGTAAGTGTAGGAGTTGATGCGGGAGAACGTCTTGCTGATGCTCGACCTCTGCCTTTGCTTGATGTAGCAGCCATAGAAGGCACCTCCACATCCACCAAACCCAAGCCAAAACGTGCCCCTGTTAACTGGACTGACAAAGATAAAGCAATCAAGTTAGCCAAAGAGCAAGTGAATGACTCGTTGACTCTACCCGAAAAAAGACGGAAACGCTTCAAGAAAGAATCTGGCGGCACATCAAAGAAGCCAAAGGCAGATCTGAACGGCGGCCCGAGTGAGGCTGCTGGGTCATCATTTCTGCCATTAATAAATGGTGACTCCGTTAGCATGGTCATAGAATCCGTGGTGGCAGCAGCATCACAGGCTGTGACAGCACAGCACAAACATATAACTCAAACAAGCGAAGATAGCATGCCCAGTTTGCTTGGATCAGACTCGCAGGAGTCCGGAGCAAGCAGAAGTTCCCAGACTTCAGACGGCACCGAATGCAATCCTGGGCGCAGCAACTCAACCAATGGCTTGCCTGAACCTGCTGCCCCTAAAAAGCGGGGCAGGAAGAAGAAACGAGAAGATTTTGCCGATCCATCAGAAACCGAGAGCTCAGATCTTGGCGGCAGTAAGAAGACCAAGATGGATTGCGTGCATGGCTCAGAAGCCACTCCTGGAGCCAGTTCTTCCAGTGTAAAGCGTTCACAACGCTCCCACAAAATCAAAGGGTGTGACTGCTGTAACGGTGCTAGCACTAAGAAAAAGGATGTCGGTCTTGCATTGAGAAAGGAACATTCCAGAGCAGAGAAGGTGGATCTTACAAAAGGAGACAAAAAAGTTGAAAAGAAAAATGAAAAGGAGACAAAGTCTGAAAGAAAGGATCTTAAAATCGAAAAAAAGGATGGCCAATTGGAAAAAGAAGAGATTAAGCTGGAAAGGGGCAGTAAGTCTGACAAAGAACCAAAAACTAACAAGGATATTAACCTTGAGAGGGACGTGACATACAAGATGGACAAGAAAGATGTATCATCCAATGCAGAGCGAAGAGAATCGACCAAGCTTGAGAAGGAGTCGGAAAAGTGTCCAGGGAATCTGGATAAAGGGAAGAAATCAGCTGCGACCAAAAGCTCAGTTAAGTTGAACAACAACCGTAAAAGATAGTTCAGTTCGAGGGAGTGTAAATAACAGTTTTTTAAAAGACATCCCATGTGTGTATAAAGACGTTCAGCCAAAGCTAGCTGCGATCTAGTTATGTTGATAGCGACTTTAATTGACATTTTTTTTTGTATGGCGTGTGTCGATTTAGTAGTGTTACAATAAGATACACTACGATTCCAAAATGGTATCCATATCCAGGACGCCATGCCTAGTCAAGCGGTCTCACTAGAGCATGCACTGCGCTCGATGTGGACAACACTGGCTCTAGTACAAAGTTGAAAGAATTAGTTACTAGGTTTTCGAAGGGCTACCCGCAGACTGCCAGCCCAACAGCGCGGCCCTAGGATATTAATGGCCAGGGTGCGAGGCATTGGAAATGGCTGCGTAAGCTTGGCGTGATCACACATGCAGAACGTGCAGTATTAAGTTATAACTCTACAGAGATATTATGTAGCAATCGAGCGACAATACTCACGGCAGGAAATTTGGTAGCGCCTACTGGCCAATGTTACTGGCCGTTAAACATTCTTGGCGTGTCGCTTCTTACGTTGAATATTCTTGTGAATCAGGCATGATTGAAATTATGCGTTGTATGTTACCAAATTTTTATTTTATGTTTTCTAAGCATTGATGTGCATTTGTCCAGATGTTTGATATTTTAGACGTTTATTTATTCAACATTAAACCCAATTACGACTTCTGTGACATTTTGTCAATGTGGTTCAGTGGTCATTCATATTTAGTGGATTACAGTTATTTGTAGCATCGTGCAGCCATTTGATCAAAGTCTTAACGAGGATTATTGTTGAATAAAAAGCTTAAAACCAGGGCTTCACTTTCTTCCTGTCTGTCCTGAAGTGTGTGGCCGTTAGTCGCCATTTTGGCAATCTAATGTGTAACTCTTTTCTTTCTCACCGACATGTCATGTTGGCTTGCCCAATGGTGAAAAAAGTTGCCAATTATTTTATTTTTCAGATCAACCATATTTTTTATTCAACCGATGACAATATATTTTCATTAATACGCCATAGCACAATGATTGAGAGATTATTTGAGTGTTTCTTTTTTTTTATTGTGCCACTGGAATACAAAGAAGTAATATTTTTGCACGCAGTTTTGATTTTTTGTTCAATAAAACCCCAAAATATTTTTCTTCTGTTTATAACTACAGAGAATATCATTTCATTTGATCAAAAACGCGTTTGAAAACATTGCGTCTTTGTTTCAACTTTGGATCTTTTGTGTGGGCCAAGGTCGCTCAAAACGGGTCATGTTTTGTAGTACTAAAGGTACTACTATGTACTTATTTTAGTTCCCACCTAATGGTGTTCGTTTTCTATGAATAAATTAAAGTTACTTTATTCAAACAATCAAAAATAGTTTAATTAAGTGGTGGCATACACTGCCATTTCTTATGTTCTATTTTATGTGGATAGAAGCTTAATTCCATTGTACATGTATTTTCATTTACAAGATTTTATGCAATACGTAGATGATGGATTCCTATCATTGGTCTTGGGATATTCCTCACATTTGATGTATGGATGCCCAATGAAGCAATGCTATCAAAAACATTTTTTATACCTTTTGTAAGAGCCAGGTCAGCCCATTTCTTCCATTATAACGTTTCATATGTATGCTAGTAAAATTTTATACAGGTTTAGTGATATTGTAGCGTACCTATTTTTTTAAGTACCTATTCTCAAAACCTACAGGACGGTATTAGAAGCCATAGTTAATTAAATGCTAGTTGATTGAAGTATGCACCACCTTATCTAATTCACTTGTTATGTATCAGTATGATTGCTTGATGCTAGATCTAATTAAACATTGGAGAGTTGCACAAATATTGATGTTTTTTTAATCAGTTAACTTCATGTTTGGAAGGAATGGAAAGTGTTCTAGCTGGTCATTGCTGTGTTTCTATTAAATAATTTTCACAGACTGGAACCCAAGATTGCCCATTTGCTACTCTTATTCCGAGCACTTCTATTACCCGAAATTGCAAATATCGTTTCAATCGTTTGCAAGGTAAGTAAAGTTGTTTTTACTGAAGGCTACTCAAGCGTCAGGTTCTTCTCACCTTCCATCGATTGAGAGTTGGACTCTGGAAACATTCTTCAAGGTGGGCTGCATTCGGTGCATAAAAAGAGAACTCATGAAATACTAGTAATTTGTGATACTGAGTTCATGTTGGGAATGTTAGCATAGTGGTCTTGATATTGCGTTGATAGGGCACGGATCTTTTTCCGATTCTGAACCTACCTATATATGTATACATATATATATATTTTAGTTGGAATACAAAATAGCAATTGACTTACGAGTTTGGGCACACGTTATCGCCATGGTCATGAATTTTTGTTATGCCAGGGACATGCTAGGAGTAGTCAAAACAAAGTATTTCCTTCAATATAAATTTTTACACGGGCTAGTGCCTCGCTCATTGTTTTTGTTGTACACCGTAAAGGGATGTGCCAAGAGTGAGCCCCAAAG
>LVVV01432077.1:0-12901 GCA_001676325.1 Amphinemura sulcicollis
TACCAACTACTACTATCGCTACGCTCATCTTCAACGCAACACTAATTGCGTTAGCTAAGCCTTAGTAGTTTATAATTTTGTCTTTAAAATCTTAACTTTACGTCAAGCCTGTAGGTACTATTTTTAAAAAATGCGGACAAATTTTCGAAATATAACCGATTCTTTCTTTTCTTTGCAGGAGCGACGAAAGAAATAGGCACGGCGCTGACCAGAATCTGCTTACGTCACAAAGCTGTGGAAGCGAGGATGAAAAACTTTACCAGGTAACATAATCTTCGCATCGTATAATTTCGTGATTCAGTAGGTACTGATTCCTGGTTGATGATTCATTTCATTTTCAGTAGCTAAGAGATTGTTTGATTTTTGGAATTGGTATCTATCTGCGGTATGATAAGATATGATGAGTGAATGAATAGAATTAAATAAAGACACGTAATTCAAAGAAAAGTGCGAAATATCATTCCGATTGATCAGCACTTATAATAATCTCCAATAAGTACCAATATGTCGAAAATAAAATCGACAGATTGTGAAAAAATGCGTGTAGGTATTTGCTGTCGAGATGTAAGGAGACAATCTTGATTTATGACTTCTTAGCACTCTTATCTGGAATCTAGTGCATCAATATTTGGAAGACGAGTTTCAAGTACTTCCTGCATTTCAAGGAAATGTCAATACTTTACCTATCATGTGCCTGCGTTATAGTAAATAGCAAATATCAATTTATCGCAATTTATCAATCTGGGGAAACATCTTAGTGACCTAGTATCAAGAAGTTTTTCTTCGCTGAAGTAAACTCTTTGACGAGATATTCTAGAGTTGTGGAGTAGCTACTACATTCGTGTACAACCGCGATAAGCTAGCTGCAAATAAATTGTGATTTTGTGGCTAGTTTTCAGCGTCTACTTTGATAGGAATCGGCACTAAGTAATTAATTCGTCTCATTATTTTAAGAGAATACGTCCAATTAGGGTTAACTTTACTAGGCACGCTAGGCGACTGGTCAATTTAAGCCTTTAAACTCTACCATTATAATGGAGATGAATATTTTGTACTCCGATGCCCTCCGAACAGCTGCAGCTCGCGCGCACACACACTTACACAGAGACACACAGACACACCTACGCATACAATTAACAATTAACTAAAAAGCTAAAAGCATGACTCGCGTACTTTTAAGCCTCCTCCAAATTCAGCCGGTCATGCATCAGTCTTTTTCACTAGATGCACATTGCAGTCACCTGAATGCCACGATGGTTGTTGTTTAAAATAAAATTATACGATTATACTAAACATCAGGATTAGCTAGGAATCTCTGTATGTAGTCATAATGTGTGTTATGTCTCACTCGCTCTGTTAATTTCGTCTTTGTTATCCTATTTCGTACTGATGTGGACGTGGTGGTACCCATATCCTCAAACTGTAGGTACCCAGGTTTCTATATTTACCTTCAATTTCCTAATTACCTTTCTAATTCCTATAGATTATGTCCCTTGTACAGGTTGCAATTTTATCAAACGTAGCTGCTATCTCACCAAGTTTTTGATTATTTTCAATCTCGCATCACACTTAAGCTATGTTATGTCATATCTGTTTGATGATTAAATTTATCTAGTGCTTTGTGATTTGGTTACTTGCGGTTGACTTGTTATCATGGGAAGAGAGTAGGGAACTACGAGTGTCATTTCTGGCGCCTCCTTTAAATTACCAGTTGAACTGGTTAACGTTACATATTTTCTAGAAATTAATTTCTAATGGAATGATATTCATGGTGTTTATTGCGTTTTTCCCGATTTTTTACAGTGCCATAATGGATTGCCTGGTTGTTCCTTTACAAGAGAAGCTGGAAGATTGGAAGAAAACTGTTATTAACTTAGACAAAGAACATGCCAAAGGTCAGTGACATTTCCAGTTGTAAAACTGATAAACACCACTATTGTCATTTATTCTGGTGATAAAATGGTCATAAAATGTGTTCATTTTCAATGGCAAATGTTTTTCAAAATTGTAAAATCTGTTTTAAGCATTTTTACTCAGAATGTATCAACAGAAAAGCAAACTTTTATTGACTTTTATTGAAGATGATACATCTCTTCTATATCATTTATTATAAAAATAAAACAATGTTTGACCTAGCTAGCTGCCCTGTTACAATGGAATTTATGCTGGGTGAACTTCTAGACTGACTTACTTACTAGAGCCAGACTTATTTTACAGCCGAGTCCATTTTATTTTGTGATGTAACTACAAATACAACTGACACAGACTAAACTTCGATCTCTATCAGTGGCAAAACGAACCATCTCTGCCAAATATAGACCAGCAACTAATAGTGTTATTCCTTCATTTCAAATTTGCTTAAAATCATGAGGCTAAAAAAGAATCTAAAGTTACTAGGTGCTAGCTACCAATTTTTGAAAAATATGGCCTAAGGTTACATGCCAAATTAACTCTCAAAGCAACCTATAAGTGTGTAATGATTGAGTTGTATACTTCAGAATACAAACGCGCACGGTCGGAGCTTAAAAAGCGGTCGACGGATACCCTGCGGCTTCAGAAGAAGGCGCGCAAGGGCAAGAGTGGAGAGCTGCAGCGCCGTGTCGAGTGTTCCTTGCTGGACGTCAACGAACGCCGACAGATCCTAGAAGACACGGAGAAGGCATCCGTGCGTGCCGCACTCGTAGAGGAACGGAGTCGATTCTGTCTGTTCGTCGCCTTCATGAAGCCCGTCGTAGACGAGGAGGTTGCCATGCTTTCCGAGTTGTCACATCTGCAGGAGGTAGGCTTGAGAGCTTCACAAATGTAAACCTTAATATACACATTTTACCAGTGTCTTAAACTAATTGAAAACACCTGTGGCATTTCAGTATGTGAGCTAGTGTTGTGAAATTTACTTTGTGGGAATTTTAGCAATGGAATAATTTCATGCCACAGTATGGAGGGAGGGATGGGGCTGAGAGTTTATTTAAGCTGGCTTACATAAGTAGCCCTGCGCGATTCAAATTTCTAAAGGAAATGGAAATGACACTTTTCTTAAGTATATAAATTTCAGAGCCTGAAAAAGGACCCTAAACAGAAATCTCGCTTTATACCCACACTGAGTTGAATATATTCATTTGCTCTCAGAAATGTCACTGATATCCATCTGCATCATCAATTAAGTAACCAGCAACAATAGAATTTATTAAGATAGAAATAGTAATATGCTACAATGCAAACCATTTCAAAGAAAGCCAGCGGTTACAAGACTCCTTCTTCAACCGTATGATGTTGCAGGTGGTGGACCAACTGTGCAAGCACACATCTGACCCGCTGGCACTGCCCCCGGCCAGCGAGCAGGTGATCGCTGACCTCAAGGGCAGTGACGGCGGCTGGTCGTTCGCCACGCCTCCGAGCAGCCCCAGCTCGTTGGGCTCCCGCAAGTCCAGCCTGTGCAGCATCAGCTCGCTAAACAGCTCGTCCAGCGGCAGCTCCAAGTCACATCCCTCACCGAGTCATCACTACTGGCAGCGGTCGTTGTCACAGGTCAGTGGAAGGCCTGCGTGATGTCGGCATGGTGGCAGCTTGAGTTTTAATTTGGTTTGAGATGCTTGGTTTGGTTTAAAGTCAGCAGCCCAGACTTGAAATAAATTTTGCTGGAATTCAAATGACTGAATTTTGCTATTGTTTGTTGTAGACATTAAATAGGCCAGTTTTGGTATTGAAGGGAAAAAATTATCTATCTGATTGGTCAAAATGAGTTGGTTTTGGGTGTAGTAATGATGGCAATTATAATTCGAGAGGCAGTGAATTCCATTCCTTAGCTAGGTAATAAATAGGTGACAAACATTTAGAGATTGCGTTCTTCAACGAATGGCATAATGCCATCCACGATTTCAATTTGTACGTAATAAATTGAGGGAGCTGTCTTACGTTTAAATCTCATTATTTCCTGTTCTAAGAATGCATGATTATCCTTGTCGATTTATGTAAATCAGCTTCGTGTATAAATTGCAAAGCATGCCAAGAAGTGTTTGATTCCTCAAGTGATTTTTTATTAGTTGTGCCAATTTGGTAGAAAAAGATACTTTATTAAATTTCAAATTCTTAATATATTTTTCCTGTGTGAAGACCATTGAATTTAATTCACTTTATTTTTGTATATGATTTATTGGTTTTTGTCTTCTTCATATATCAATGATTAATTTGATTTGCATGCCTGTTTTATTCAGATATTATTTTGCAGCATCTTGTGTGCCCGTGAGTGTAGTCGTTGTGTTTTGTTTGGTTATCGTAGCAGCCCCCGCCTGCCGGAATCCTCCGCATTTCCAGTGTCTCCTCGCAGGACTCTGGTTTCACGTCCCAGGACGTGTTGTTCCCGCGGCCGCCGTCTGCGCTGAGCGCTCAGGTAGACTCTCGATCAACGCCCGATTAACCATCGATAACCATTGATAAACACCTTATATTGTAAAAACAACATTCTAACTAACCAACAATTGTAAACTGTATAAAGTTGTAGCCTATATACGTACTAATAGCATTATAACCATTCTTTGAACAGGCGGAATATTAAAAATTAACTGAAAAGCCTAAAGCAGTTGCAAAGTATTACTTCAGATGTTTTTGTTTGCAGCTTGCTCTCCTTTTCAAGTGAAAATTTGTCTAGTACATGCATTCTGTACCTCTCCTCCCACACTATAGAGTGTAGGTAGCCTTTTTTATTGTTTGCATATGGTTTTTCAATTCAAATGTTGAAGAAGCTCAATGTCTAGGGATATCACATCAGTTACAAGTTCATTTTACATTAACATAGCTATGACAATAAAGTAAATACATTTTAAAAAATGAAAAAAAAACTTTAATGCAGACCATTCTTATTTCTTCAAATTTTCTTTGAATTTCTGTTAATGAAAATTTGGATTATAGACCTTCATTTTCAGTAGCCTATCAGCATGTTGAGACACCTTGGTTAGCACAGCAAAACCTTGGCAAGCACACTAAGTTGCCTTGTTTTACGCAGGTCTCCAACATGTCGGAGCACAGCAGCGGCAGCAGCTCAAGCACAACCCCGCCCGCACAGGGCGTCAGCGGGGGGTCGGTGGGAGCACTGCCCGCCCTGCCTGCCACTAGTGTCAACGCAGCCACCTGGCCAAACCTTCAGGAAACACTGCAGTTCGAGCGGGCGGCGTCTGCCATCATGAGCGACCGCCCTCACACCATCTCCTCGGGTATGTCTATTGATACACAATCAAGGATGATTTGTTAAGTGGACCTTCCAACTTCAGTCTTGTATTTGTACAAATGAAGCATTATGTTGTTCTTCTCAAAGGTCTCTGTTAATAAGAAATATTAATTTGCACTATGGTAAATATGTATTGCAGAGCATAACAGGTTTCTATAAGCAGTCCGGGCCTGAAACTCTAGATTCATACACTCTACCTGTCTAATCATCGCACGTTCTTCAACAGCTTATGCCCACGGCCACCAGCGGCCAGCGCTTACGGTGTACACGTACCAGTCGAGCACAGTGTCGCTCTCGCAACCGTCAAGCCCAGTCTCTAGCCCAGCGATGACTGGTCTTGCGCCATCTGGCACGCCTCCTGGATCGCCCAAACCAGAGGTGGCACGGCCGCCTGTTCCCAGCCGTGCTTCGTCGCTGGAACGACCCAGTGTGCCGGCCAAGACTGGCTTCGGGCTGGCGCGTATCAAGCACGACACGGGCAAGGCCATGCCAAAGCAGCTCGCTAAGGTTGTGGGCGTAGACCCTGTCCAACCGATGTATGTCAACATGAGCGAGTTAGCTCACCTTGCGGCCAGCAAAGCTGCAGAGATGAGTTTCGCGCTGCCGCCGCCGCCCGAGTTCGCGCCGAGGACACCCGACAAAGCAGAGCCCACCGAGAAAGACGGTAGCACCAGTGAGTCTTCGCTGGAATCATCAAGTGGCTACGGAAGTCAGACGATTCCTGTGGTGGATGATGCAGCGACGCATCCAGAAGGTAGGGAGTGCTTGGGAGAGGTCGCTTGGCTTGCGTTCGAGTGTTTGTTAACGTTGGCTTTGCGTGGGCTTGTCTTGTGTGTGGCCTGGTATGGAATGATGAAGTCAGATTCTTAGCAGTAATTAAAAGATGATAGGAAATAGTGACAGAAGGAAGTACCGGTTCGCTAACTACTTGAAACGATGAAAGGAAGGCGCAAAATGAGACGTAAAAACACAGAGTAGCGTTTTAACTCCTGCCTTTGTGCTGTTTTAAATTCAGATCTCATCTGAGAGTCACAACACTAGTCAGATGCTGGCTTTTGGAATAGATATTTCAATAAAATCCGTTCCTAACTCCCCATTACACTTGAGCGTCAGTTTCTTAAAAATATGAACGGTGTAGCAAGTGTAGACAAGATATTGTGGCCCAATTTTTAAATGGTACTTCATGACATTTTATAATTTATCACTGGGATCATGCAATTACTACTAATTGGAAGTTTCAAGAACTGGAAATATTGTTGTCTTGGGGTATGCTAAGAGGGCATTCTAAGTTCCTAGCCTGGCCACATGCATGACAGTGTATATTTTGTTAAAATAGACTAGATTAACCCTTCTAGATCTACAATTTATCTTGACATTTATTACCTATAGCTAGATTCTATTTCTCAACTGTCATCAAATCTTATTCTAGAGTTAGCATTGTTATGAGGTCACACAGGGATACTGCTTGACCTAAAACGTACTACCAAGCCATCAATTAATTATGTAGAATAATAATATAAACATTACATTCAATGTTACCTTCAAACCAAGTTTGTGAAAGCAATAATTTGGGCTTCCTAGTACCTGCAAAATCAAGTGGTTTTCCAAAATCACCTCATATCTAATGTCTGCCCTTTTTCTCCCCCTATTGACTTAAACCTAGTAGTCATGTTGCTACTCAGCTGATTTCCAGTCTGCTCTGTGTTTAAAATTTTACAGTCAGCTCTGTCTTCGTTCTATTTGCACCCTAAGTTCTATTGCTACGATTTGTTAGCAAGATGTTCATTGTTCTTGTTCATGCCTGTTTATGGCTGCCTCATCCCTAATGCTTTTCATCTTTTCATTCTTCCTTACTTTGGCCGATGCTAGCTGGAATCTAATGAACATTATTATGATGAAACCTATGGTCATACTTGTTTAATAGGAAGATCTTTATTGGCAACCTGAGACAGCTACACTGCCACTGGTTTGATTTCAAATTGCTATTTTATGCAATAAGAAAAACATTTCATAACACATCAACAATATTTCTCCACTCAGATGTTTATAACATTACATCGCTAGTTGATTGATGTTATGCAGTTAATTTGCATTGCCTCTTCATTTGCAAACTTGTATTTCTTTCCCTCCAAGAAAAAAGTACAAGTTTTTCCGAGATTTTGAAAAAAATACAAAATGTTTTTTTTTCAACTTGTAATCTTTTCCAAATGGATTTGTCAACAAGCAACGGTCAAAGGCATTACAGAGTTTACTGTGAGTGTAATCAAAGCATCAAACTATCACCGCCACCACCATTCGCACCCCGTATCTCGTTTGCAAGTGCCTGCTGTGCCCCCACCCCTACCGCTTAGCGTTGCCCTGTGTGTTTACTCGAGTGTCTATGTGTGTGTAGATGTGTGTACTAGTTTGGAAGCCGCTAGCGCTGGCAAGTACGCTACTCTGCCGCGGCACAGCGAGTTTGCGCTGGCTGGCGCGCTCAGGAGGCGGCCCGTTTCCACTGCAGGTACGTCTGGGATGGGCTGGCTATAAAAGTAGTCTATAGATGAAGAATGTCTACTTCTAAGGAATGCAAAAATTTTGCTCATTATGCAACCTTTTCTAGAATAAAATTGTTTGTAATTTGTCTTGATTGTATGGTAAATCCCTGCCCATGCAAGACAGTTTGAGTCTTTATGATTTTCAGGGGTTTGAAAGTTTTATTGTTTCTCCATCCCAATACAATTACCTAAAATTACCTTCATAAATTTCAGCCAAAGGAGAGAGGGAAATTTTGTGCGCTCACATAGCAATTTCTTTGCCGCTAGACATGAGCGAAGAGTCTGCTGAAAATGTTGGCTAGGGTGTTATTTAAGATGCACAACTTTTAAATCGGAACTAAACATAGTGGACTATGATGTAGCCTCCCGCAAAAAATTGTCTTCTCTATTATCTACAAACTGTTAGCTTCAGATTTGGTCACATACAATTTTTCTATTTAAATGGGATTCTTTTTCTGACCCTGGTCTGTCAATTGAGTTTTATCAGTTGTTACTGCTGGATTTAGTTATACTCGCCGCCTCTAACCGCATCCTCCTGACTTGTTCGACAGGCTACCCGAGTGGCTGCGCAATCCGTAGCACACTCTTGCGACGCAGCTCGATCCAGTGTCACAAGCCGCCTCCGCCAATCCGCCGCACATCGTCCATCTCGACGTCTTTCCGCGCACACCTTGCACCCGTCGGCGGTAGCATGGAGCACCTGCCTCCGCCTCCTGCCTTCCTGCTCGAAGGGGGCGGTGCAGGGGGCGGGGGCGTGGCTTCAGTTGCGGACACGGTGAGTGACACAGCCAAATTTGTGACTTTCGTTCGACCTGGCACGAAATATGTGTGTTTGTGTGTAAACCATGGTCTTTCCTGTGATGAACAATCCCTTTCCTGCTGAATTGAGCAGCTGATACCGTATCAACTTCAACAGGGTATGCATGCTATATTTGGAGCTGCCTAACAGTCATCAGAGCTAATTAATTTACGTTTATTTTTACATGTGCAGGAATAATTATTATTATCTGACCTTGTAATTCCAGTTTTTATTTGTTTAAATAATGTCCTAAATGCTTGGAATATATAAACTTGAAACTTGCTGTTTATTATGCTTGTTAGACTGTGATTTAAATTTGCTTTCCTGGGCATCCTGTTCACCAATTGCAAAATTTCCATTCAAAAGATCCAAATTTCAGACCTTAAGTTCAATTCCAAATCCAGACCGTTAAATAGTTTCTCTCGAAACCCTCAGGTGCGCACACTGACCGAGCTGAACCATCAGCCTGCAAGCCCGAGTGCAGCGCGGCGTGGTTCCCGCTCGCTGAGTGCCGAACGGCGTGGCCCGCCTGAGGGCCTCATTGCGGCACTTAGCGCCAAACTGTCACCGGCGCTCTCGCCACGCACGCAGCGCAGACACTCGGAGGACAAGATGGGAAACGTGAGTGCTGAGCAGTTGGTCTTTTTTGCATTTGACTTCATGCCTTGCCCTCTCATGGTTATGATTCCTTGGAGTGTTTTGTGGTTGATTGCATATGTCAGAGTTATAAATGATACTATGTTCAGATATATTATGCCTGAATATCCATATTTTTTTACATATCAATTTATATATTGCATAGTTGTGTATTAGATTTCTCAACATTTCTGCACGAGATAATAGGGTTTTGAGGTTTCATTACAGCTATGTCTGTCCATGGTGCCATGTCAAGTCTCTTGCACCACATGCGTTGAGACGAAAATGTAGGCTTAAAGAAATAGTCTTGGTCTCTAAAAAAATTGTCTGCATAATCAAGTTCCATTCGTAGATTACCGTATCCGTCTTCTTTCCAGCACAACGCCATTAGCCGTGGACCGGGACCTGGCGCCGGGTTCCTGCACGCTCTCAACTCGAAGCTGGCAGCACAACACGTGGCAGCTACACAGCAGCAGCAACAGCCCAAGGCCAATCGTATCCGACAGTTCATCAGCGCTCGGATAG
Organism: Amphinemura sulcicollis; assembly: GCA_001676325.1. Lineage (NCBI taxonomy): Eukaryota > Metazoa > Arthropoda > Insecta > Plecoptera > Nemouridae > Amphinemura > Amphinemura sulcicollis. The sequence continues at coordinate 9,719 of LVVV01432077.1, forward strand.
CGCCCGACCCGACACTCTGTCACGAGTCGCTCATGGACCAGATCAAACGCGGCACTAGGCTGAAACGGACGCGCTCGGTCAACGATAGGTCGGCGCCCAAGATACGCTAGCTGGCGGCGGAAAACTGTTCTGGCGAAGAAGATTTTAGTGACGATTTGTCCGTGGTTTTACTCCAGGGGGCCGGTGTTTAAGAGGTCTATGAATGAGTGAACACATTAGCGGTCTCTACTTGAATTCTTGTCCAAAGTGCAAATCATAGCTCTGCAAAATGCCAACTTGCAAAATGCAAAAACCCAACTTGATCTGCAATGAAGATATTGACGTGGTATCAGAGCAATGGACTAGCATTCCTATTAAGTGTTTTATATCAATTATAGCCCATTAAATGCCAGAACTAAGCTTAATGGAGACTGATAAATAATATTACGTATATTATCTATATGGGAGCTGGACATTTGAAGTTTAAGGCATTGCTGTATGTCACTATTTTGCTTGGTCTCTGAAAAGGGTAAAGAAGTATTTCACCGAATATCAGTCCACAAAAAACCAGAGCAACGTATCCCTGCATCGTGAGGGATTGATTTTCTGATGTAGCATGACCAGGAAATGCCCTCAGCATATCGCTTTATCAAACTACTAGCGGTTAAGGTTTTAGATGGTTTACAACGTGTGATTAACCCGCTACACAGGATGGTACGTCTCCGAAGAGGATGCTCTAATGTTCGTTATTCCTTGGATGATGCAAATAGCTGGGCGACTTGATAGATGTTTTCTTCATCAGTTGGACTGAAGAAGCTTATGCCCAGTTCCGTAAAAGTGGGCATGTTTGTCTTATCTTTCTGTTGATTTGGTGGAATAATTTAGAGTGGCCAAATTGTAGTTTGATTGCCAGCGGTTCTCTGATCAACGATTTTGCTTATCGAGCTATCAGGGATACACAGCAGTATTTATTTGAAACTACTTGTAGTTGTAACCCTTTTTTTTACGTAATAATCTTTTCATCGTATAAATAATTGATTAACACGAAAATTCTGAATTACAACCGTTGTCCTAGTAAAATCAAAATATCTTCTTGTAAATACATCGTAAATAGAGTGTAAATACGTATATAATTATTAATATCGATCGTTGGTTTTTGCTAAACTCTGCAATGTCTTTCAGTGGCGAGGCTAAAAATATCACGTATGACGTCGTTTACGCAAAGCTTTTTGTATCGGTATATCACGACGATACGCACGATTTCCATTGACTGAGAGACCAGGCTAGTCAATTCACTTTTGTAGACTCGAAATTGTCAAGACTATTACCGAAGTGTAGGTAGGGATAGGCTCGTTCACGAGGAAGGTTTTGTGCAAGCTAACGGTCCGTCTTTAGAGCCGTCTCATTGGTGTTCACTTTTAAAACGCCTACGGTTCTATGTAACTGTAATTAAGACTATAATTATATTATATTTATGTAACTCAACGGATTATAAGTATTATAGCTCGAGGATTTTGTGTAGGATAGTTTTAGAACTTAAGGTGATTAGAATACTCGGTAGATAGTCCAGAAAATTGTCGAATTTCCTTTGATTGAGGGGTGTACGAGTTTGGAGTGAAATATTAGTGAGGAAACCTTGAGAGGGCAAAAGAAGGCTGACTTAGAAGGAAGTGACTTTCAGTGTTCATAAATAATTACTGTAACTAACTTATAATTAAAAATAATAATATCAATATCATTCATACTTGCCCCATCTTGCCATTGCGCGTCTTAATGTCAAATTATTGGTGGATGAATTACGTGGATACGTTTTCAGTTTCGGATTTATGCTTGGCTAATAAGTAAATAATCTCTTGTCACATTCATATTGTACCTACTATTAAAGAACACGTTGCTAGTAATGTGTTCATCATGGGTTCATTAAAGCATACAGGTCAATAGCAAGCAACTGGCGTTGTAGGAAACTAAGAATCTGTAATCTAATAAATACGTGATTTTGCAAATGCATTGTTTCATGCCACCTTTTATCCATTTCCCTGATCTTTGCCCATGCAAACATAACCTCAACAGTGTTAATGTGAGTTAGCAATCTGTGTACTAAAATGATTGATTGATTATTGGGGTTTAAGACTGTTTAATGCTGCCTACTCATGATGATAAAGCAGCTGAAAAGTGGCGACTTCTGCAACAACTATCTTAACAGGTACTTTACACCCGCTGATCTCGTTATAAAGCCAGTCTAAAAATGCATGAATGGAAGATAGATAGGGGCAAAGCACCTAATCATGGAATATGCATGGAACGACCACTGAACACTAGAGACATTAAAACAAAGATGAAAATAACATGGTAGGGTTCAACAAAAATTTTAAGAATTTCAAAAAATTGTCGGACTTTGTAGGGCCCTGAACACAGATAAGGTATCACGATCCGAGGATGTGGAAATATTCACAACACTCACACAATACACATCTCCTTATCATAATCACATTGCTTTGTCCAGATTTGACATCACCACATAATGTTGTTCCTCGGACGTCTGCTCAGTCTGCTTCGGCTTGTTGATCCAACGCAGTCCCAGCCCCGGTGCCATTGGCAAATAGTCCGGTTCTCCCTGTACACCATCCGGTTCCACATACTCGTCCCTATCACAAAGCGCCTGCGCCGCAGACAAATTAAACATGCTGCGCATTGACCCGAACGTCGCGCTGCGCACTGGCGAAGAGCAGTGTCTGCGAGGTGGCAGCGGTGGTGGCATCAATGCATCTACATTCGCGTAAACGGCTTCCGTCTCTAAGACAAATATTTCCTCCGGTTTTGACAGATCCTGTATTTCTTCGTAGATGTTAGAGATGATCGATATAGTCGATTCACGCCGCTGTGCATGTAGCGCCGGGATCTGGACTAGATCACCAACCAGATCTTCGCAGCTTGAATAGACTTGCTGGAAGTCGTCGAGATCTTCGTCATCGTCTATGCCCTCTTTTGGGGGAGGTGTCAGCATAAGTCCGAGACTTGCAGTGATTAGGTGTGTGGCCGACTTGTTTTTACCGCGGGTGGAGATTGAGGAGAGGCGTTTACGCAGGTCTGGAGACCGTGTCAGCATGCCTATTCGGCGTCCGACCATATGCAGCGACGATGCTTTCAATGTTCTTGATTGGTCGAGCGAGCTGCGTATGTCGTTTTCACTGCGACTCAGTCGTC
>LVVV01432078.1:0-12934 GCA_001676325.1 Amphinemura sulcicollis
GGCGACAGCCAATCAGATGCCTAGGTTTTGCTGTTGTTCCAAGGATGTTCCTAGGAACAGCCTTGTTCCTCGATTGTAATACCTGGCCTTATTGGAACTCTTATAGGAAATGATGTGAACATATCCAAATACCAACAATTCAGACCCGTACTGTTATTCAGTATTATTTGGATTTTTTTTTTCACTAAGAGGCATGTTAATTGACCAGTGCCATGTAACTATACCTATAAGTTACTACCATTGGTTGGCAGTCACTTCTTCTCGTCTCGAGACATGAAAAATAATGAGATCAAGGCTCATAAGTTAGTTATACCTTTGGCTAAAAGCAAATAACCATTCCCTATTACAGATTTCAAACCTTACTCTTTGCGGAAGTCTGATGCGCATGATTCGCATGGGTAAAATCTTGAAATTAACATGAAGAATTGGCTCATGTCCATTCTCTGCTGCGTGGTGGGTTTCTCGGGGTAATATGCTGCCATCGTATGAAGGAATCCCCACGTACTGACACCTAAGGGGCAGTGACAATGTAATAAATAATGCGAATTTAGACAGCAGTTGGCTTTTAGTACTTAGCGACTGACACCGAATTTTGAAGCGCAGGGCTCGGCTTTTCGACACCTAAAAATATTAATTAACGGTATCGACTTAAATCTTACCAAGCTGATCTTTATCCAGCGGACAGTTTTTCGCAACCCTAGTAGCTAAATCATTGTTGTCAGACTCGGGGGCAACGTTCGCTGGTTTCTAGAACGATAAGGACCCTTTTGTTAGGTTAAGAACACCGAAAATATACCGGTTTATCTGTAAAAATCTCACATAATAAGGTCTTACGTTTTCTTCTGAAGTTGACTTTCTAAGTTGTTGTGACCAAGTTTTGAAGTCAGTGCACGCTCTACAAGACTTATCTGCTGAGGGCGAGGGAAAAGTGTACCCTTTTCCTCCTCCGTGCGTATCGTGCGGCGATGACATTTTCGAATTTGACGTTCCCATGTGAGAACACGTGACATGAACACACAATCAGCTGGCGGGCTGATTAAGAAGGCCCCATTCTTGCATCGTAGTTGGATCCAACAATTTAATTCTATTAAAACTATCCAATACACAAAGGAAATAAGTAACGGTGATAGTTTATGCCTGTCTTTGATATGCCAGTGACACTTATCAGGAGGTGTCACTTTTCACCGATGTGTATTTGTTTTGTGGCATGTCGGTAGGTTATTACCACACAATGGTGGTAGGTATACCATTGATTGGGTCATCGAAGGGGTATAATCTCTCAAAAAATGTTGTCGCCTTGCAAATGACCAATAGTTATGAATTTAGTGGCATAATAAAAATTCCTAAGTAATAAAAATTATCGAAATTGTCGTTTTTGTGCTTAGAATAAACAGCCCATACGATTAACATAGTAAGCTTTTTAGAAGAGTGGGCTATGAGGCATTCGAATGTCGGGATGTCTAAGAGATCAGCTTTCGAAGAGAGAAATCATTTACAGTGTTGTGTGATATTGGTGATACTCCAAGATGAGACATTTGTTGATCCTGTGATAAATCTCTATGCAAGGGTGAGTGAGTTTTCAGTTTACCCTCAAACTGCTCAAGCGGCCAACGTACGGGTCGTGGGTTGGGCTTTGGTATACCGTTTCAAATCAAAAATGAAAGCCTCAACTGAAAGAATCTATTCATTTGTGCAGACTCCCAAACTCCCAAACTTTTTTCCCCCGTGGACCTCACGACCTTCTGAAGCCAAAACTGCTGGTGATTGAATTTCGCTGGTCTGGAGCTTCATGCTGTCTAAATGGACTCCGATCCGTTGACCCCCATTTACATCTCGTGGATCCTTTTTTTTATTTTTTCTCCACAGAGATCCCTTGCCACTTTGGGAATGAGCATGGGCATGGGAAATAAATGCCAGAGGGGATTCTCATATTTTAAATAATTTCATCCATTTTCGTTCAAAAAAATATTTGAAGTCTTGTCCGGCGGGTTGCATAGTCGCAGTATCAAGGGACGCCCACCTGTCGCTGTTGCCACTCGTTTCGGATTTTTTGAGATATTGATGGTGATTCGATATTAAACAGCGTCTTACAATGCAAACAAAGCTCAACTTAATTGCGGCTGCTTGCGAGAACCTTGGTATCGGAAAGAATGGAGATTTGCCATGGCGATTGAAGTGAGCATAACCTGTATTTAAGAACTGCAGGACACAATATCTATGAACAACACATGGGGACACCTAACAACCAGTTGAATTGGTACTTGGCTATATGTTTTGTTTCCATTTCCGACAATGAAACGGCTTGATTTCGTTTTCAGAAATGAGATGGCCTATTTCACTCGAATGACTTCGACAACTGTAGACCCACTAAAGAAGAACGCAGTCATAATGGGACGCAAAACCTGGCAGTCGATTCCGCTCAAGTACCGACCGCTTGCTAACAGAGTCAACATCGTACTTACCACACAGAATAACTTGTAATCCCTTTTCTATGCTATTTCATTATGTTGTTGTTACTTGTCCTTTAAGCTCGGCTGGTAATCTACATTTTGTTTTTAGCGAAACTAATGGCGACGCAGTGGTGTGCTCGTCCCTGGATGCAGCCATCCAAGCTGTCAAAACGGCGCCTCTCTGCGATGTTGTCGAAGGCATCTGGGTTATTGGCGGTAGCTCTGTTTATCAGGTAGTGCAATTCAAATCCAATAGTCTCGAATCACTGAATATTTTCCTGCCTACGATGACGCCAAAAGTCTTACGATTGTTGATTACAATATTGCTGGACATAACAGCATGGGGTCTTACAGAGTGTCGTGTTCTTTTAGGCGGCCATGGATTCAAGTCACTGTCACCGCGTTTACCTTACGTCCATCCTGAAGGAGTTCGAGTGTGACACGTTCTTTCCTCCACTCAGGGCAGGATTCACCCTAGTCAAGTGAGTAGAAATACCTACCTGGAATTGACACAACTACAATTTTTTTTTCTTTTGTAAATATGACAATGGCTGTCCTGCTTGATGTGTCTAAAATTTTTCTAAAAATAAATGTTTAGTAATAAATAATGTACTTCCCAGGGATGAGAAAGTGCCAGAGGAAAAGCAAGAGGAGAATGGCATCGAATATGTATTCAAGATTTTCCAACGCGTCTAGCTGTTTATTCGGCTCTACGCCCAAAAAACGACAAAACACTCTCCGCAAGCAACTTACTGCTACAACAATATATCATTCCTATGTTTTTATATATTACATTATAATGTACTAAAATATTTACACGTGTGTTATTAAAACTAGTAACGCTTGTAAGAAAATAGTTTGGCCGGTTATTGACAAATAAAAATTAGGACTAAAAAATTAAAATGCTTAAACCATAGCTTAAACCAATAAAAGGGAATACACAGTCCATCCTTCCGCTGATATCAGTAGGAATTGATTGTGAAAGCATCGAGGTGGAACAAACTGCAATAGCAAAACAGGGGTGTTAAAGCATTCATCCTCAATTTATCATAATTCATAACATTCTCATAAAACTTCAAATATTAAAATGCGAAACTTGGCAGCCATTATCAGTTCTGTGCTTGACAAACAGTCAACACACTCGTATCATACGCTATACTCATTTCCGACAAGCTGATAAGTAAAATATCCTTCCTTCCCACAAGCGTGCGCAGGGTCCCACATTAGGTAGGGGCGTCCAATAATAAGGGGGGGGGAGGGGTTGTAAAAAATTGAAGTACCTATTCTGATTGATTCAAGATAAAATTACAAGTTTGGCATTACACTCATTTGGAAACCTGGGTTTTGTTTGCACTTGTGCATTTTTTGAGTGTCCCAAGATCTTCAATTTAAAATACCCCAGAAAGAAAGAACTTGTATATTTTTTGTCTGTACATGCTCTGTCTACCTTTTTGCCAAATGCCTGCACCGATATGATCCAAATTTTCAGGGCACATATATGTGCTCTCAACTTGGAACCATTTCGATTTTCATAAAAATCGACCTAAGATTTTGTATGAATTGACTTTAACAAAAATTTTCGATTTTTTCAAAACCTAAAAGTCGGCAACATAATGAGTTTTGAACCAACCTTGACCAAAATTTGCACAAGCGTTGACCTCCTATTAAGATGAACCATGCCTGATAATTTCAGGTCTGTGCATTTAACAGTAATTTTTTTATTAGCAATTTTAAGTAATTTTTTTGTCGATTATGTGCCTTTTTTAACGATTGACGTCAAATTTTTACGAAGTTCTGCTCTTTGCATTGGCCGTAGCTTCTTGGTTTTCCTTAGGTTGTCTTAGTCGTAGTTGTCTGAAATTTGAAGTGTGATTCATACCTATCCCAGGACCTCACGACCTACATGGCCTAAATTGAAACATGTTGGTTTAACTAAGGCTTCTTTATCACACAAAAAAATGGAGCAGGTAGGGCCCAGGCCCACCCGGACGCCCCCCTGTGCACGCGTATGTTCCTTCCTAAGGATGACATTGCTGATGTAGCCTGCTGTCATTGGATGCATGCCAATATGATGACATTTTTGAAAACGGGACACCTGAGTACACAACAGCACCTTTTGCTAATTTTGCTGATAATAGCCGTTTTTGGAACAATCTGCAGAACTGCAGTGAATTAAAGAAATTGTTGCTCCACCTTCCTTGATCACTATATTAGCTTTGTTTGGTGTTGTCGATAGACTTACGTTCTTAGTCTAACATTTTTCACATAGTGACTAATTTATAATTTGTTAATTTATCCTTGATGTGTCGAGGGCAAACCTAAATGTGAGATTGCATGAAGGATTTCAGCAAATATCACATCTGGGTAGTATGACACCAACTAGATGGTAAAGCATACTTTTAGTTTTACATGGCAATGGATATGATTACATAGCCTGTATGTATATTTATCTGTATGTTTGTCCAGAGATCTTTGGTCTAGACTCCACAGCATCATTTAATGGTATACATTTTAGTTTATTAAACAAAGACAATTGGGAAGTAAAATTTTGGTACCATATCACACAACTGTATAATTAATAATTATATTCCTTAATAAGATATTAAAAATAAATTAAAATATTGATTATCGTCATTATATCCAGCCATTTGGCACATTTAAATATTTATTTAAACTTATGCTTTAAAGCAGAGAAAAAGCCTAGCGAATCGACTTGTATCGTGAGCACCAAACAAAGCTAAAATTTAATTTTTCTATTTGATAATTACAAAAAGGTTAAGCCTAGAGATTCCTATCAGAGCTTACAGCAAAACCAGCAATAGCAGAACGTTGACGCTACGGCATGTGCTTCAGTCTAGCTTGTTCCCGAGGGAATTTTTACCCCTTCCCCCCCAACCACCCAATCCTTCTTTGATTGCAAATGTTGCAGTCCCTACCCCAGCAAACAAAAACCTGGCACTCCGATTTTTTTTTCCACCAGCACATCGCAGAGTTTCTAAATGACCTTCCTGTGGTACCCATATGCGAATCAAACCAGCTTGGCTAACATTTCGTGAACGCCAGATGCCCATATCCTGAGAGAGACATATAATTACGACTATGAAGTTAAGGGCAAAGAATCACCGGATCGTGTTATGTACAACCGTCTGGTTTGGATTCCTCTATAAGCTTGGCGATTCTGGCCGACATGTAGCACATTGCTATGCGAGTCGAAATCCTGGCCTTTTCCTTGCTTATTAAAGCTCCGCATGCCATGCCCCAATTAGTGATTTTTTCTCTAAAATTTCGATAAAAATCTGTTGATTTTCTAAAAAAGTTATTTATCACAGATAGCCTGTCGATCCTTTGCTCGTAAATCTACCTGCCCCTTTATAACTGAGATTCCCTTGTAATCGGAAGCAAAAAAGGCAGTGTAGAATCAGGATTTCAGGTAAAACAAAACCTCCGTTGCCAAGTAGAGCTAAAACCCGATGTTTGCCAAGCAATCATGTGGTAACTAACAAGAAACTAGCTGGCATCTGCTATAGTCTAGCATGTCGTTATGCTACGCTAGTTCAAACCCTGGGTCTATTAGAGCCTAACACGTTGCTTATTCCGTTTGCTATTGAATAGAGAAGGAAACAACAACAGTCTAGACTCTATAGATCACAGTCGGCAATCTGATAAAAAATCTCCAGTGCCAAGTACGGATTCACTCGGTGATTATCGGGGCAGCCAGCCAACGAAAGACTCTAATTGCAGATTCGTAGCTCGGATTGCGGCTAGCAGGAAACGGCTTGCGATGGGCTACCGACTGGCAGCTTGTGAGCTTTGTGCTGCCCGGTGGTCATGTGTCGGTTTGCCATCGACGACGACTGACTGCTCCAATCGCCCGTCGGGATCGTTGTCTTGTAGAACCGACGTGAGGTCTTGTTGAATATCGGCAGCAATTCGTTGGCTTCGTTGGACAGCGCCTTGTGAACGAAAGCAAGCCCTCACTTTTCTTGCAAAGACTTTGATGGTTTGTTTTTATTTTAGAATGTTTTTACCATTATTTCTGCAAAACTGGTCTAAGTATGTGTACTTTTATGCATGACAAGTCTAGATGAGAAACAATTGATTGAAAACAAAACATGGTATGCTCCTGCCAAATGGCCCTAAAGAACGTGATGAAAAATGAATATTCCTTTAAAATAATGCACTTGACATGCTATAATGATATTGTACTGCCATATTTGCAGCTTTAACTGTAGCTAGCCATAGGCTCTTTGCTTTAACACCAAACGCAGTGATAATATCAGAAACACTACTTTAAGCATGACACCGTGATGTTTTAAGCTATGTTCTCTGATCTTACATGCTATCACTTTTGCTGTTGCATGGATTAACCTCGTAGTTAACTTTGACCGGCATCTCGGCCAATTGCAGCCCAAGTGGAATACAGACTAAGATTTTTTCTCAAAATACCCAGTGCTTTTGTTCGTTGCTGACAGCGCTAAAATAGCTCGAACGGCTTACCTTCATGTAAACGATGGTGTCTGTTCCGTGTCCCTCGCAAGAGAGCAGGATGAGGTCGCCTTGGAAGTACCGAGCGTAGAGCCTGCTGATCGGCAGGCCGTATCCGTATCCGGCCAGCGGAACGGTGTGGGCGTCGGATTTCGGCGGCTGCGGCGCCGTAGAGTACATGTAGTTGAACAGGTGGTCGGTCTGCGAGCGCGGAATTCCGCCCCCTCGATCGGACAGCTGGAACGAGGCACCGGTTTTTGAACAAATATTCACAGCACCAACACAGCATCACAGCACCAGCATCCACCTAGCTACAAATATCTGATTAGAAACCATTCTAAATTGACAATTTAGTGGGTAAGTGAGTGTTAAAATGGAGTACACTCCTCCTGCCACTGGGTTAACCCGCCAACATTAGGGCTCTTCGGTAACGAGGTAGCCAAAAAAAGTAAACAACTTTACATATTCTGAATCTGCATTGACACAAGCTTATTTCAGAAAACTGAAAAACAATTTATGAATTGGCAAGTCCGCGGTGAGCACACAGGAATTTCATTACAGACTTATAATCAGAAAATTCTTCAACACATGCAGAAAGTGTTGCATTGTCACGTACAAAACCTCAAAGGCCAAGCTGACATACGACTAGAGCAGCAACTGTATCGTCACCCATCCAATATCTAAACCCGTCTTTTGTTCCTTAACTCTACGGCTGTTCAGGTTACTCACTTTGACGCAGACGTCCTCCTTGCCGCGCACGATTGTGACTTCCAGCGGCGGGTATTGCTCGGATGTACTGTGCTGCTCCATGACGGCGCGCATAGAGTTCTTAAACAACTCGAACAGCATGTGGTAGAGATGCGATGGCACGTAGACTATCCGCAGCGGGTCCTTGTTGCCAGCGTCCAAGTCTAAAAAGCCAAGGAAAGATTCTCAAGATTGCAGCAGTGTTTTTGAGCAGGTCTGTTTATTGAGTATTCCTTGGTTTTAAAAGATATATAGCAATTTAACTACGAAACCATGAGTACTAACATCCAGATTCTTTATCCAAAATTTCGATGAGAACACATGTCGCATCAATATCTGGACAGCACGGACACACATCAATATCTGGACAGAACCAGATTAATTAAGCTCTTCAGAAAAGGCTGTCAGGATCTTTAGTTGCTTTGTAGTTAATACCCGAATGTTTACCCCGATGTAATTTGCACAACGTATCATGAGAAAACAAGATTTTTTTTAAAAATTTCTTGCTCACCATTGTGCTGCGTAACGACCAACTCGGGCGAGGCCAGGTAGTACTGGTCGCAGAGGAAGCGTGCATTTTCGTACGCGTCCCTGACGACGCTGTCGATGTCGCAGTGCGGGTCGATGCAGCCGATCTGCCGGCTGTGCAGCGCCTCCGGGCTCTTGCCAAACAGCAGCGCTATTGGGAATGTGTCAAGTGAGTTCGACACGTGTTCTTTTTGGAAATGTTTCCAGCTGACGTGGAAGTGTTTTGTAAATGTACCAGAGAATTATCCCGTCGATTTGCTCAGAAAAATTTCATTACGTTAAACTTAAAATTTTAAAATTTTATTTTTTGTGTACCTACTTCTGCCTTGGTTAAATTTAAGCTTCTACCTTCTATGGTGAGCGGGTATCGCTTACAAAGCACCTAACAAGTGGTGTTTTCAAAGTACACATTTCAGGGCACACATTTAGTGCAGTACAATAATTGGATCTTAGTTAATATTCAGCAGCTGGTGTCAAAGTCTTGCCACAACACTGCTCAAATATAAAGCAAAAAAAAATAATAAAAAATAAAACACTATTATAGGCTTTTGGGAAATACTCGAGAAAGCCCTCATCCCTTTTGGTATGTACTTTGTCTTTGTAGGTACCGTTATCACACCTGTAAGTGAAATTATTATTTTGGACTAAAGAAATAAGAAAACAGGAAAAAAATAAAAAGTATCTTTGTCAATGGCTTGAACTTTGATTTGATTACTTACTTGCTAGATAGTAGCTAGATAATTATTACGTCACATTTTATTTTACCTAGCTCTGTCTACTGCAAGACTGTCAGATAATCAATAACTAGCATCAATGGATATGAATTATAAGAGTTTAGTTTCCTAATACTTGCAACACAGTACGAGTAATCTTTGCAACCAATTGAGGAAATTCAAAAACCTTATAATAATTATAGTTGTCACAATCCATTTTCCTAGCACCTACCTATGTAATCAATAATCATGTTCTCAGAAAGTCTAAGCAGATTAAAAGATTTAAAAAAATTGATATGAATTCTGTGTTAAATTGTTAGTGTTTGAAATTGCAAGATGCACTGTTTTATTTTATTCTGTACTAAATGCCAACAGAATTTTGTGAAGAAATTTGGTGCAATGTCAAAAAGCTGGGGGCTAGCAAAGACATTTTTAATTAAGTTGTATAATTTTTTTTTGGTCATTACAATTAAATGTGTTCTATGTGCAATGCTCATCAATAAGGAGAGAATATTTTGCTAATTGAGGGTTGTTGTATAAAAATCCATTACAGCATTATTTTTTTCAGACATGTCATTAAACTGCCATTTGCATTGCCATCAAGCTTTTGCTTGCTTCTCTAATAAAAGCAACAGATTTAACTTTCTTTTCAGTAAGCGGACGCATTAAAAAGGATAACTTTGTGAGTAAACTCACTGTGCTGATTGATGAGCATGCGTATGCTGATCCTTGACATGTAAAACCGATCAAGGAAATACTGGATCGAGTTTTCTGTCTGGTGGTCGACATCATGGGAGTCTTTGAGCTCAAGAACACCTTGCGCCATTGTCTGTACCACGTCTGTGTGTCGGTTCCGGATAGTCGACAACCGTTCGCAGAATCTGCAAACATGAACACATTGAGGCCTGCTGGTCTCACAAGATAGGTGTGTTCTCACCGGTTTCCAAAATCACTTGAATTTGGAGGTTCAAAAAATGACTTTTGGAAGAATTGTTTGGAATTAAAAAAGAGAATGGAATTTGGATTTAAGCATTAGATATTTATCTTGGAGGTGTTGAAAACCTCATAGGTCTATGTCAAGTACCTAGTCTTTACACAAATCTTCTAATCTATATATATCTTTGCAGGCAATATTTTCCTCAGCAGGACTCAAATATGCAAAGAAGCTAGTACCTATATTATATTCCAGGATTTTTATACACTCCAGAATAGATTCGACAATACAGCCCAAAAGTCAATTCTGACAGTCACAGGAAGAATATCTCCAGGATAATGAAAATCTTTATGCTCATAAATGCTGCTAGCAGGCTCTGTTGGGATGATATGAAGGAAGCTGGCAGTTGCTAAAATAAGATTGATTAAAAATCAATATTATGAGGTACTATTCAGTGGTGACTCAATCAAATATAGAATGCCCATAGGCTATATATGAGCCATATGGGATGCATGTTTATTTTTTAATGATTAGGAGAAGTTAAGTGGAGAATTATGAGCAGTCAGGGTAATATACTGGAGTCTGCCTGTTGCCTGCCAGTTAATAACAAGCTGATGAAATATAAAATATGAGGTGTTAATAAACTGCGACTTTCCTGATCTAAAAATAACTGAGAGACAAAAATATTTTAAGTACTGAAGATTAGAATCTCATACAATTCTGGAACAATCTCATAAATCGAAGCTTAAGTTCAAGATCAAAAATTCTAGAACTTCTGATTTATGTCTAGACTTAATTAATAAACTTGCAATTAAATGTATGCCACCTGTGTTGATATTTACAATGGAAAACCAATAAAGCTTTGAAGGGTTTCAAAAAAGCAAGTCTAAAAAGCCCCAGAGCATGATCTGGTAAGCAAATAGTATCTAAACACAAAATGATAACAGAGTAGTAGCGCATGCCTAAAATCCAAGCAAATTATTTCAAAAAGACTTTGCAAGTCAGGCCTAAGATAAAGATGGATGCATGGTGTATTTGTTAGTTATAGTTCATAATATACTTGGTTCACAAGCAGTTTGCATAAGCTTTTAACGCCAAGAACATTGGAAAACTAAATAGCTCTGTATCGGCATACCTGTCCAGGTTCCCTTCATTGACATCCGTCTTCTCGAACTCTAGTATCTCAAGGAAGCTGCGTGCGTACCAGTCCCGGACCAGCCCAACTGAAGGCATACGCAGCAGGTTCTCTGGCAACAGGTGGATCTCCTGCATGATGTTTGCCAACCGCACCGGCAGCTCCTTGCGCAGGAACACGAACGACTTGCGTTCACATGCGCTCAGGCCTGCAAACAATTGCACATCTTGTCACAATTTGGGCCGAATTGAAGCCAGCGATACGTAGAACAGGGCACGTGCGACAAGTTTTCCAGCATCCACCCCAACAACCCCTGCCGAGGAAAAGTCTCTCAGGAGTAGAATAGCAGTACAGTAGCGGGTTACTTTGGAATCCTCTTCCAATCCTCCCTAAGTTAGCTATGCAGTGTGCTAAAACACAAGGATGGAAAATTTGGAAATAAAAACTGCAACTTCCTGTGGATCCACCGAGCTTGGAAAATAAGGCCACTTGTATGATAACTTTTCTTGAGCATGACTCTTCAAAAGGTTAAACAGAGAGGAATCAAGACTGTAATTATAATAAGTTTCATTGCCATAGCTAACATAGAGATCAACCAATTCATCAAATTCATCTTATATCAACTTGTTCTGGTGTGGTCGCATCCTGCACTAAATTGCATAACCACCATCATAAACTTGTAGCCTATGTCGCTGTAGAAAGTTTTTCCAGTCTGAAATTTGTCACAAATAAATTTTTTGGACAACCAAGATATGGCAGATCACAAAATTGATGATCAGCTGTTGGCCAAATTCTACGCAAGGAAGGTAACCGCGATTTTAATCAGCTCAGTTGCTACCGTGAGCCGACCTTGCATCAATATAAATAGCACGAAAAATCCGAAATATTTGCAATCTTCCAAGAATCTTTTTGCAGTGCTCCCAACAGAGGGACCAAAAAACCTAAACTATCAATGAATTCCACGATCACCCAAACCTTGTTAGTAAGAAGAAACCCAACTACCTACAACAACAGGAGTTATTTGCATAGTCCGCGGTCCGCGGGAGGGGAGGGGAGATCGGTGTATGTTCAGTTATCTAGCAAACTTGCAAAGAGATAAATGAATGGGATGGCGCCCCTCGCGAGAGGAAACGAGTTCAAGGTCACGCTAGTCGAACATCTGCACCAAATCTGTGCGCAATAACATGGAATTGCTGCTTGAATCGCTTGAACATTGCTCATCTCTTAGACATTAGCATACGAGACGCTCGTCTTTTGCACATTGAATTTAATAAACAAAGGAAATGAGACTTGATAATGGCGTGGTTGCAATTTCCCAGGATTCCCACAGCTACGCGCAACAAGTTTTAAGAAAGAAAAGCGTTATCATATCAAATGGGAAAACGCTTTGTTCAAAGGACGAAATGAACTGTGAAAAAGTCACCAAAACGTAAACTTCATAGCAGACTTTTGTTTAAAAGAAGCGCCGCGCGTCGCGTGAATTCCGATTCCAGCCGTTTTGAACAATGCTTAAAACCCGGTCCTAGACCAAAAGATACTGCATGAAATGATAAAAATCACCACAGGTTGTCTTACTTAACATCCCCAAACAATAAAGCATGAAATATTCATACCCTAAGAATCACCGCGAATTGCGTTTTTGGCATACTTCCGGAAATTTCACTTACACGGCGTATTTTTCCATGCGCAATTCTTGAGTTGTAAACCCAGCATGAAAAATAATATTTCTGATGAATTAGGGATGAATCAACCTCTTTTGCACTATTACGATAACCTACCCAGGGCCAATGGAAGATATAAAAAAGCGCCAGTTTCATTAGCGACGTGTTTTATATCTGATTGGTGCTAAAGAAAGATATTATTTTCTTTTGACAAATACAAGCAATGTTCTTAGGGATGAATAAAAAACATCATCCCTTACCGTAACAAGGCTGTTGTTACA
>LVVV01432079.1:0-12939 GCA_001676325.1 Amphinemura sulcicollis
AATTATGGGGAGCCCGAGGACTGTTTAAGATGCCCAAAGCTGGGGCGGTTACGAAATCGACATGATGGGCACATCCCTGTAGACATCAAAACGATATAAAATATAAGTATAATTATATTGTTAGCGTAAATCACTGCTCTCGACAAATTGTTTTTGTTGTTCTACAAAGAAAGGACTAAGAACAGTAACATAAATTGCGCCTAGGACGCTAGGATGCATTTCAGCGTGACGATTCTAAAAAAATGCATTGGGTGTTACAGATACACACCATTTGTTTACGGTTTCCAAAAAAATCTGCTGCTAATTGTTCCAGAGAAATCAGCGTGATTGTTCTTAGGAATCTGCGATTAGTGCTAAGTCAGTAACGTTTTGCAATCGAAATAGCAGGGGAAACGTGAAACACAACTGTTGTGGGGCGAAAACCCTTTGTGGTTCGTGGCGCAAGTGAAAGTCTAGCGAGCTGGAGACATCGTCCACGACATCTCGTGGTTCGAACAACAACAAACGGAGCACAACAATCATATGGATCACGTTCGAAGCTGCCAGCTAAAACGCTATAACGTTTTAAAAGCGATTCGAATTGAATTTCTCGCGGCTTGTCAGTTACGGTTCAATTATAGAGTCATCATTGACTTGCGCAGCTTTCCGGTAGGGCAGAAAATCATGATCATTTTTACTTCATACTCGATTAGATAGCATCAAACTAACTGGTAGCTCTGGGTGGCACTTTTAGGGTGATGATTATTGAATTGGGACTCGTGCGCGATTTATCAAGTGTCGAGAAGGAAATACTTGTTATTGAACTCAAATATTCAAATCTATATTTATGTGGAATTGGCCGCGTACTTATTTCGAAACAAATCTAACAAATCTAAAAGGTTACTAAGTTTGTATTTCTTATTTTGTTCCAGAGGGCGCCAAAGCACCGACTACTGCTACTTTGTAAGTACCTCAATCGACGTCAACGACCCATATTGTTTTTTTAATTCATTTTTTTTTTACTTTTAATGTGTTCAAGCAAGTATAAAATTTAATGTAGTATAAAATTGAGCGTCTAAATCCAATGCAGCTTGCAGTTGGATAGTGTAAAAGATATGCGCGATACGATCTCGCCCAAATAAGGATGTAACCCAATATCAGGATACTACGTATTACAAGACAAAAAGTACATAAAAAGCAAAAATACTCATTCGAAAGAAATTTCTGAACTCGAGTTTCACTTGTGAGCACGTGACGAACCCCGAACATGACATCAGAAGCAAGAATCTAAGAAGTTCAGTTCCTTTCATGCTCTCTTATTGCTACACCCCCAGCCTGAGCCTATCTAACCCTACCACACGAAAGCTGTTTTCAATAGCAGCGTAGATACAAATGAATCTTGAGCTTAAATGGCAAAACAGTCTCGGCTTCTTCTCTGTTCAGTGATCTACTGACCATCAAGGCTGCAAACCATGCATCCACTACAACTCTGACGAATAACTGATGTAAAAACTCTGATTTCTTGGTGGTCCTCACATTTCACATAAAGACATCCTCTTTCTCTCTCTCGCCCACATAATGCGTAGTTTTCTCCCGATCATGCGTACCAATGAATCTCCTTGACTCAAGCGACCACACGGATAATTAATGTGCGATATAATTGCTGGGAAGTGTTATAGACTTAATGGGCCTTTGCATGTGTGTACCTTGGAGAAAATTAACTAAAAACTAGACACGTGGCTGCGTATTTCGCCGTGTGGAGCGTGGACGATGATACTCAGAGACCGTCTTGTCGTCGTGCTCAAGCAAAATCAATTATAAAATTCACTAGATATTCGAGAGAGATTGGCTCTAGAATCCCAGGAATCTCTCGAGAGGCGACAGTTTGAAAATTATTTTTATCACAAGAGGAACAGAGGTATAGGGATGTGCACGTGAACATTTTGCGTTCAATTAGTTGATAAAGGGTGTGCATGGAGCTGCTGAAAATAGCACGCCGCGACGCCAACAAAGAAGATTCCATACGCTCAGGCGTTGGCGTCGCGTCGCGTCTGTAGCTAAAAGGCGTCTGGTAGATGCGCTTAAATTCTCTTACGCCGTCTCTGAATCGTATCTAAAATTAACCTAATATCTAATATATAGGAATACTGCTTTTATCTCTTGATTTAATGAGCATTGCGCGCTTAGCTAAAATAATGATATTATGTGAAATATGAGAGGTACGGCACGATTGGAAGAGTTTTAAGTTAACGTTAAATGTAGCGGTTGCAGTCGGCGGCCATGACAGCAACAAGACAAAGTAGATGTCCGTTTGTGATTCACTGTTATGGTATAGTTTATTTTCTATGTCAGAATGTAAATACATACCTTATTAATTTCATGTAAAACACATTGAAAGATTAATGTACTGCTTTATCTTGGGTGATGGTGTCATAGCCGGGAACACTGTGAAGTTCATTGTTTGATTGATATGAGAAATAGTATTAATCATCACCAGAGAATACAATTGTTTTACAATCTCTTTGCTTGATAAGAGCCGAAATAAAGAAAAGAAGAGATCCTTTAAGTTGATGAGACTCTTTTTGTTGACTGGTGTCTGTCTGAAACCGACTTGGAGTAAGAATCTGGTACTTGTAACGCTTATTTTGAATGCCATTTCAGAATCACTTGTACCAAAGGCAAGCATGCCCTATCTGAGCATCAATCAATACATGTGGCATATCATACCTTATTAGCTGCTTGATTACATATTTTTACAATGTTAGCATCTCCTCAGGCAATGCGTGATGCCCTTTTCAGCCGATGCCGCATGCGTAATATCAATTCCAGAGTCCGGCGCACGTTGGCCCGAAGTGACTTCCTTAGAAAGCACTCAGCGTCAAAGAGATGGATGAACGATGCGAGATGGTTTGGCAATTCACAATTGTGAACTAATTAGGCTACTCTACTCGAGGACATCTTTAATTATCCACGAATATTAACATTCATGCCATGTTAATTACACGATATCATGAGGGACACTCCATATGAATTTGTTTCCTTGTTTCGTATATAGGTGCCACATAGCGACTATGCCAGTGAACCGGTTTATGACACTCAGATACCGTTAAGATCAGTATAAGTGTTGCATGCAGCATATTATACAGGAATATCTGGTCTTAAATATTAATGATAAGACGGCAATCGGGTGTGACGATAAAGGACAAGAGTGCAGCATAAAAATTTGCTGCCATTTTAGATTACAGAGTTCGAATCACGAGAGAGAAGGCATTATTAGTCTGACATACCAATGATATTTCACGATTCTTAGCTAGACGATGAGTAATCTTATACAATACATCTATCAATCAACTAACTGAAATTACATACTGTATCATTACATTATATTATCAGTTACCACAGCTGTTGTGGTCGCTTGAACCTCTGTGCAACATCTAGGAAGTACACTGAGCACTCCGAACAGTTTCGTCATATACTTACCACCTACTCGCAATATTTTATCTCGTGGTGATATCCTAATTATCGACGCAGGTCACAGAGGTGTGTCTGGTAGCTAATTACGACTTATTGAACTAATTGCGCAAGTAACTGCACACACACACTCACACACACTCACATATGAACGATTTGTATCTTCGAGGAATGCAGTGTGCAAGCGTGCGCACTGAACTAATATTGAAACAATGGCATTTCAATCACTGACATAATACATATAATTAGTCGTACAGTGATCGAAGAACCACGGGGGGGTTCTTGCAGTTCGTATGAAAGCAACCGAACTTTTACCTTCTGGGGTTCGTGATCTCGATATTGAGAAGATAAAGGACAGACACGTAACATTGTCCTTCTCTCTTCGCATCTATATATCAAAACACGCCGGGCAGTTCCTTGAACTTGATTTGCTAATAACTGCATGCCGATCGATCGAGAGTTCCCTTTTGATTGGGAGGCTCGCCAACTAAGCAAGAGATTGCCAAAATGTGTGCACGTATGGCCATGGCGCGTGTAATGCAGGAAGAATGCTCTTAGGGTCGTGAACTTCGCTAAGATTCGAATCTGATTTAAATTCAACGGAGTGGACAGAGCGTGGACAAAATATTTTCAGGGAGCTTTAACGAAAAAAAATAACTTGCGTAGATTTTAGAGTGGTGTTTGTAATTGCTAATTGTATAAATTGGAATTTTAAATATTGTATTATACACGGCTGGTGAATTTTTAATTAACAACATATTTATTTTTAAAAGTATATTTTACCGTTTATTAAATCAGAAAATTAGTATGAAAAAAAAACATAAGAAGAGAGCACAAATGTTTTACCATGAACATGAACATATCTATGGATGGTCTTTTTTTATTCACAATGGCGTTCAATTGAAAAGTGCGAATCAATTCGTATCAGATCCCAGAGATAACGATACACAATCTATTTACCCGTTCACTTCCTCTGCGATCTAATGAGCGTAGGTACCGAGCGAATAGTGATCGGGAGAGAAGAGAAGAGGAGAGGGCATCTCGATCGCTAGCACGCGACGGCATTGTGCTCTTGGCGTGCAATGACCGCCCTGACATGCCACAGTGGGTGGAGCAACAATAGTAAGGATCGTGATCTGTCAATAACTACACACACCGATAGATAGTTATACTCTTATTTTGGCAAGAGCGATCTACGTAGCCACAGAGAACCCCTTGTGTTTGAATATCATGAAGTTATGGAAGATATTATCGTCTTCCTGCTTTTTGCTTTAATCACCAAGAGGTATTGCCGGTGTTGTGAACGCATATGGTTCAGACTGAGATGGTTTGAAAACACGAAAAGGGCAACACTTAATATGAGAGTAACGGCGTCAGGGCGTATGTTGAAAAAACTAATATGTTGTGTTTTCTTGTAGCAAAAACTATGAGTACCTACGCTATAGAAGTTGGGCGAAAGAAACAAGCTTTAGGAAAATCTTCAAAAAGCTTCAAAAACTTATCTTGTTCCGGTTTCGGCAATGATGGATGGTTAGGGGGTTAAATATGCAGATATCGCTGCTGTGGCGTATAGCTTTATTTCTAGCATCAAATACACTGAACTCTGAACGTGACTATGGTCTCTGCCAATACTCAGTCTTCTATCGACGTTCAAATCTGACGTCTCAAGTACCCTTTCAATTTTGTTCATAAGTATGTATCTGGCAAATAACTTCCCCAATCCCGAGGACGGCTAAGTTCAGGCTCAGGGCTCGGTCATCCAAGAATACCAGCAGCCACAATGCGGACATGATTGAGTCATACAGCGACGCTGCCCAGAGGGACTAGAATAGAAACACTAGCTAACAATTAAGATATACATACCTTTCTATGCTATGCTAAATAAAGAGATCTGGTGGCACAGTATTGCATTTAGAATTTGGATTTCGGTCACAGACATTGCTAAAACGGGGGCGCTTCGAGCGCGAGCCGTCAAAGAAATGCAGTTGATTTTGGGGCTTTGGCCAACCACGTGTGTAGACGGAAGGCAAGGACATAGCCTTTCTCAGAAACGACACCGCCAAATGAAGACTAGATTTTTCCTCTTAGGTCAAACACGCTTATTGACTACCGACAAACAACTTCAAAACCGAAAATAAAAATTGGTTACCATAAAGTTTTAATATCGTATAACATCAATTTCACTTGAGGCAAAACCATAAAAATTATCTCATAAAATTGACGCGTGATTAGGTAAGAAACTGGTAAAAGTGCACGCACACTTCTAAAACAACTTTGACAATCTGGTAAGACGAGCGATAAAACACTTTGTCGTCTTCCTATAGTTATGTTAAGCAGTGGCGTGCGGTGGGGTATTTAAATTACCACACACTTTGGGCCCGAATGGCGCAAATACCATGGTATTTCAAGTTGTTCTGTCAAAACTCATGGTGCAAACTAGCACCGCCAGGCGCTTGTGAAATGAAGGTGCATATTAGTAAGCGTGATTTCACAGCTTGCGCCCAAAGGGCGCATATTTGATTACATTTCCTAAATTTAAGAACGTTCTCAAAATCAGTAAAATCGCGACAGCATATGCACCCTCTGGGTGCAAAGTTTCTTTTTTCAAAGTGTACTAATATGCACCTTCAGTGTAAAGTCGCCCGACGGAGCTAGTTCGCTAAGGAAGTGGCACTTCCCTTGCTCCCATGGACTGCACGCCACTGACGCTTAGCGAGGCAGCAGCACGAGACGGCTGTAAGGTAAAGATGTGTGTCTTGGAATGTAGTTCTGTGTGGTGCTGCGAGCTTGGCTGGAAAAACATTGCGAAATAGCGAACACGATGTGTTGCGAGTGCGAGACCGGGGCACCCGACTCGGCCAAGACATGTTGAACAAGCTTCCATGTCTTCAGCCTTAAGGCCTTGACCTTTCACTGATGGATGGTGCTCGTAAGGTCACAGAAGATACACGTGAAGTCTCAGCAAACGATTAGCGAAACTTTGCAGATCACTATCGTGAGATTCCGTAGTAAATGCGTGATTTATCTAATGATTAATTTTAATGGCGGCCCTTTGATCTTTCGCAATGTATGAGATTAAGAGTGAATTAGTTCAGGCCAAATAGAAATGGTAAATAGTTTGTTTTTGTGGTTTGCATGTTTAGGGTTGTTTCGTGGAATAATACGTGATTGCCGTAGGAAATTTGAGAATTGGTGCAATTTTTGTAGCTTCCAATAACAGCAATTTAGCAAAGCGATTTTGAGTATCGGAACATCTCTTTAACGGTAATTACAATTTGATATATAAATAAAAATACACAATACATTAAGTTAATAACATGAAATCTGAAGAATCGCTTACCTTCGTCTATGAATTATATTCAAGGCAGTAGTTAATATATGATTTTAAGCGGCAAGCCACTAGGTAACTGAAAGATAGATCGTTATCGCATTATGATTTATGAAATTGTTGTTATTATTTTCTAAATTATGAACTTCTGCTCGAGAATACGACAGCTTCATTATGATGCACATACATCTAAATTGTGTAAGCTGCAACAACGAAGCGGCTGCCAAAAGCTTTCACGACCGGTTATTTTTTGCCAGACATTTGATTTGAAAGATCTTGGTGGATGAAATCCTTCAGTGCGAGCCTTCCATCAAATGTCAGACGTTTTGACTTTTGGCCGCGATTTTTCGAAGAGAAAGATGTTTTTATCAGCGTCAGGTGCGCACCGCTTGATCCTTGATCCCTGTCTGATATCAGCTTTTCGACGGCAAATTATCGCACTTTAAACACACAGATTTATTAACCCGAATCTGAAATACACCTTGAATCCGGAAACATAATCATTATTTGGTTAGACCGGCGTGTGTGTATACGAAAACACATTCTGAGGTTACTTGAAAATGGGAATGAACTCATAAAATCTTACGAAATTTGTTTGCCCTCTTTAAGTAGACTAGAAGACTGCGTCTTGCATTCCCCACAAAGCGACACTGAAAAAATATCTTGACTGGCTTCTCTCAACTTTAGCACAAGCACGTCGATAAAAGTATTTTTAATTTAGCTGTTGCCAGACATAAATACAACTATATTACACAGTGCACTGGAAAATACCGAAATAATAGGGCATGGTCAGCCTTCCTCTTCTTTGGGAAGGAAAAAGGTAACTGGCTACACCCTCCTCCTAAAGAGTTGCACAACAAACAGTGCGAGGAGGTTGAACGTATCTTATCCCGCGCATTGAAGTCTCCGCGCGCCACCCGCGCCAAGGTCAATTACTCCTGAGTCCAATGTCTCTCGTCGGGCTCGCAGGCGCCCTATTTGGACGGAACTACACTCCTGGAATAGCAATGTCACTTGTGTTTGTGTAGTTCCTTCTACGTGTAGGACGCTACGTCCATGATTTATCATTTTATGAATAGTAATTATATTGCAAATACCAACCTTTTGCCAGATGATGACTCAAAGAAAACAATGCTCAAAGGCTGGGCACAAAATAATCACGTCGGACATTTCACAGCGATCAACATGACCACTCCAAGGACATCGAAGGACAGTATTAAATTCTTAAAAAGGATAAAACGTGAGCGTGAGCCATAGCAAAGTCTTGTAGAATCAAGTCGACGACATACGTTACCCTTCTGTGAAGTTTTTCGAGAAACAATTATAACTAATATAAAACTAGAGTAAAATGCATGTCTAAATAAAGACATACTTTCTAGCAATGACAGCTCTGTATAATTTAATGATAAACTAGAGTTTATTTTCAATTATGAGTTATGACACTTGACATGGATGGGAACTGGGAAGCTAGATACAACAGCGGTCTTCCGTAGACAGTCCTGACTCCTGAGAAAGAGGTGGGTCCTGCGTTTGTCCCAAATCCAAGTCATGCGTCCAACATTCGCAGCACACGTGCGTACAGGCTCCACAGAATTTACGAGCAAATTGTGGGAACTCCGCTCCAACAATGGCACAAGTTTGCATCCCAGCGGCTACCGAATTACAGGCCTCGTACTCCCACTTGATCAACATAAAATGCTTAAAGGTTCGAAGATGAATTCAATCATAATTCTCTCCGCATGTTTCTAGATATGCGTGAGAATGACCGTACGCTGCGCAGCGCGTAATCTAGTCGCGTCCGCAATTTGGTCAGCCGAGTTTTTCAGTGGGTTACCGTTAGTCTGATCGTCAAGATAGCCCAAGGGCTGGTGATGACTACAATATTTTGATTGGAATACCAAGATTGTGGTAAGAAGCACCTGTGCTCGTCTGGGTCAGCTGATCTAAATGTGTAAAATCCATTGGAAGGTTTTTATAGATTGGACAGCTAAAGTTTCTGTTGCACTGATGAAGAGCTGATCCGGGCAGACAAGCAAGTCAATTTCCTAAGATCATGGGTTGCTATTTAGGTAACCCTTGTATCAAAACTCTTTTCTTTTTACCATGTCAATCAAAACACGGAAGCTGCTGCTGTTTCATAATGAAATCGGTACGGTAGAAAGGTTTTTATAATCGATACCGACCGAATTGCAGATTTTTTTGTGCACAACACACTCCACTTATATCCTTTATCAAAATGATTGAATGCTCAATCAAGTTACAACTAAATTGCTCTGAAGATGGGTTACAGAATACAATCATGATTTAGAATTGTGAAGTACTGTAAGAGGAACTCCCAATAACACTCTGAAACGAACATGTATGATGTAAGATTTTTTTTTTTTTGCTTGGCGCGCGTCAAAGATCGCATTTCAAAAACAAATTAACCTACGCTCGAGCAATTTGTTGTTATCTGCGGTGAGATCACGAATCCGTGAACTTGCAGCTGCGACAAATCCGATGACAAGGTTGTGAAGGTGACGGCAAGAGGCCTCCGCCTTCACTTATCTTGTTATCTCAGGTGACAAGGCTGCAATAAGCAGACGAGTTTGCACAATCAGACAGCTCGTCAATCACGGACGCCTTACGGCAGACTGCAGATCTCTTGTCATCCAATGACCAGTGAGGCACGCGATCAGCTATTTGGGGCACACGATACAGATGCGAGTAATCCCTAATCCTGTTGCACATTAACAGGATAGAGGCGAGCATAATCACATATATATCCCGATTTTCTAATGGCTTCCTGATTGCGTGGTCATGGGCTCGACTCAACTAGAAAAGGCTGATACGTTAAATTATTTTATAATGTCGTGATTTTCCTTCTTTGACTTGTGTCTCTTGTGATGAACGAAAAGCATGTCGTGTTTGCCGCATGTGTTACCGGTATGGGTATGATACGATTGATTGATCGATTGCCGATTTAATATGGAAGATAGAAGTCTCGAAGGCTCAACCAGTTCGATTTCAAACTTGGGTTGACGGAAATCTAAGTGCGGCAAAAGCGCGTTCTAGGCGTTGATGACGCCAAACAAGCACCTGGGAAATTTCCACTGAAAAAATGTCCGAACTGTAGAAATCTCAGAGCGTTGACGAAGAATCGTGTGTTATCTTAGCAGTCGGTATGCATTTAGAATTCAATCTACTACGCACCGTTCATTCAATTTTGTGTTGTTTTAAGCTAGAAAGCTATGGGAGCTACCTCGTGCGTATACATGAGCTTTGAAATGTTCGAATCACGATTTGTTAGGATTGTGCGTGCTGTGAAAAACATGGGCGTTTGCTTTTGGGAAATGTGCAGGATATACTTGAATTGTTTGGTAGGTTAATTCTGCTATCTTCTTATCAATGCGTAGTCCAGAGTGTCGGACTGCTATCGGACAAGGGCCATAACCCATGACTGTCTTGTCGAAAATACTTTCACTCTGAAGAACAAATAGTGCGATCCATCACGTCGGCGTTTTCTCCGGCAAAACACTATCTGAGAACTGTAAATTGGTTTAGTTCATTAGTGGATTCTCGTGCGTAGTGCATGTGCAGCACAATACAAAAATCGTGGAATCATTCCGGATATTGAACAAACTTATACTAAAATGGTTGCCCTAAACTTGGTAATGGTTTCATGGCTTTACTGTGCTTTTTGAACTGTAAAATTCGTGGCCGCCTTGAAATATCACTCTTCATTATGTTAGGTGACTTTTCTTAAACACTTTATGTGTCACTTCTAAGACAGCAATTTTAAACAATAAAACACTGTACCCGTTAACGACCAGCACTGTTTGAATATTACCCTGTAAATTTTCAAATCTCCGTTGCTTGGATATCTAACGGCCAGTTAATGTGAGTTAAATGTAAAACTAAAAGAAACGTAATTGAAAATCCTAACGCCATAACTTCAGGAAACAAGAAAGTATAAGAACGTCACTCGCGGGGCTATTATATTTACCTGTAATGTCATAAAATCTACCTTCTTTATGTTCTCACGCTTAGCCATTACGCTTTTATCTCATTCCTACATTTTCTTAATCAAAAACAATATGATCTTACATGTATTGCAATAATTCTATTAGAACTGTCCTTTGATATGGTGTTAGGTGAGTATACCTATACGAACCTAGCTCGCCTTGGACACCAGTTTTTACTCCCTCCCTCCCTTATTCATTTCTGCGCGTTGTCTAGCTTCTATTGCTAGAGTAGAAAGATCGTGACAAGGCAACAATACTAAACAATCAGTGGTCGAATGAAAGGGAAACCAGCCCGTCTGCTGTACGGCGGCCGGACAATGATTTAGTGCCACCTTAGAGCACCAGTGATATAATCCACGTTACCTATCTATGTTGTAACAAATAATCCATATAAAATTTTACTTTTTTACTGGCGAGGTGGGACTAGCACCTGAAGGGACAAATGTATCAAAAATATACGAAAATTCAATTTCATTCCAGTCAGGAGCAAACAGTTTATTTTTGTCGTGTTGGAAGAATGAGTGATTCGAGGTTTCTTTGATAATGGATGCCTATAGGAGGATAAAGTCAGTTCTGTTAAACGGATAGTTTTTCAAAACTTCTTGTTTGCTATGGAAACGAACGACGCAAAATTAAATCCCTGCAAAGACCGAAAAAGGACGGTGTACTGCGGTGTTCCTTACCTAACCTTTGCCACTATGGCCAAAGTGAATCATAATATTTACCCTGGTTGATATGATTTTCCTTAGATTAGATAACTGGTGTGATGTCAACTCCACAATGCAGTTAGCATGAACAAATCTGTCAAAACAAATCACTATCTGTTCGGGAGGTAGACCAACCGACAAGACAAACAGTTAAAAAAAGATGGGAATTCAATTTTCATCACCGTTCCAGTTTAAATTTCTCGTTCCGGCACGCAATGCCCGTGACCGAGAGACAACCTTTACATTACACACACAGAAGCTGTCCAAACGAATCATCATTTCAATGCCCAGTAGCCATGTGAGGTCACGTGCGCCTCGTAGCCTTCATTTATGACTTATGACATAAGTTCCAGCTCGGCATTTAGAAGTCCATTCTTGCGTCTCGCTCGAGTCGCGACTCAGGCGCGTCTTTGAGATGTACACCACGTAAGAGCCGCGCCCTCTTGTAACTGGTATTAACTGTAACCGTGGTTACTGTGGTATAATCACAAACGCCCACGTGACACGTCGAACGACATGGGCACGTAATCAAGAACTGCAGTTGCTTGTCGACTGAAGTCAATCGATGGTTCGTCCATCGATGGGACAAATTTGTGGACATGTCGTGTGGCTGGGATCAGGATTTCGGAAACTCTATGAGTGGTGGTGTGATTTATGGTTTGATTGATTTTGGGAATAGAAGAAGTTGTTGGGTTGATCTGTTAATTCGTCGATCTGGAAAGACCCTTACATAACATTTAAATCATACATATTCTACTGATGATTTTGATTTCCAACGCAACTTTTTCATGCATTTCAAGCAGATAAAGCAAAGCCACTGTGAAATGTAATAAGTCTATCCGTTGTTAATAACTTATTACACACATAAGGCATCAAACACCCAAAATAAATACTTTTTTATGGCGATAAGAAAAATATTTTTTTTAAGAAACGCTCCAGAATGTAAGGAACTTTTCATTTTCTACGCCTGAAACTAGATATAAATGATACCTATTTACAACAAGCAGTAGCAGACTCCGTGACGTGGGGGAAGCATTCGCTACTAGTTCTATGCATATTGCATGTTGGCGTTATGGTTGAAGATCACAAAAGATTATGGGTGTCTCAATTCTTAAAGGAGATGCACGTTTAGTTAGTTTTTGTGCTCGCGGATAGGAACTGGTGTCACAGAAGCTGAAAGAAAAACACTTTGTTCTCAGTAGATTTAGCGTGGGTCTGACATTTTATATCTATACTTGTTACACAGTACGTATTCTATAAGATGCAAACAAAAATGGCCGATTAACTCAAGCTGTACAACTGCACTTGAACATCAACGCCATCGCACGCCAAGTTCTTCATGTAGTCTTGTTTGGTTCGTTTTTTACAAGTACCATAACATTGCCAAGTAAAAACACTTGTTTCTGTTTTAAAGCGTTCAAGACTTACAATCAAACGCTTACTATAGCTA
>LVVV01432080.1:0-12955 GCA_001676325.1 Amphinemura sulcicollis
ACTCTAACGTACTCTAGAGTACTCTAGAGTAGGGAGTAGGGTCTGCCGAACGAACCTATTGTAAGGTGGTTTTTCAAAATCTTATGTCATGCAAAGTTGTGTTTTTTTGTTGTTTTTTTACTGATAGTCGACGTATAAGTTGTTTCTTTTTCTATAAAAACTGCATGATTTTAAATTAATTGGTTTCATGGTGTTGGTGAATGAGTTAGTGAGGATGATGATGAAGGGTGAGGGGAAACCAGATGCTGATACGGAGCCTACATATGTGTCGAAGACCAATTCAAAAAGCAGGATTCTTCCTCTAATCTAATGCTGATTACTGATATCTCGTTCTTATCACGTTCTTCACCGTTCAGTCACACTGGTGTCAATGTCGACCATTGAAGTAGGACTGAAAACCCGTCACAAAAGACCTTTAACTGAAAAACCACAAACTCCATCCAATGCTGTCTAGAGGTTGATGCTGTTGGTAAGCTGAGGTTGATAAGAAAGGTGAGTGAAGGTATTTTACTAACACCAGACACTCCAACCCAATTTGATACCCCAACCTTTCCCCGGTTTTTGTATATGGTGGTCACCCATCCAATGAGTAGCCCAGTATATTGTTGCTTAACTTTGGGATCTCCCAAAACTGTGGTTTCCAACATACAACAGGTCTTTGTCTGTGTGGTGTGTGCAATTTAAAAAAATCAATTTTATTCATATTTAATATAAAATCATTTTCTGTGGCCTCAAAGAGAAATCCAATGATGGTGCTAAGAAAATAGAACCAATAATAACTATTGACAAAAATGACAGAAATGACAAAAAATCCTAAAAAATAATTTTTGTCACCAAAGTTGGGCAATGATGACCGTGCCAGTGACAAACTATCAGAAGACATTAAAATGTATCCACCTGCTTACTACCAACCGCTATACAAGACAATAAGAACAGATAATTTGAAAAAGTGAGTGATGCTTGTAAATCAGTGGGATGCGTGTGTGCCCTTACCCTACTGGCAAAATGATTGCATAGATCACTAGAGAAAAATCATTTGCAGACCTGCAAATTGGATTTCGGTTAACTGGAAACACCTTTTATCAAACTAGCAAAAAACTGCCTATCTACTTATCATTTTTTACTGCATTTATCAAAATGCAATCAAAGCAGATTATTTAAAAACGTAGCTCATTGAATCTCAATTATTCATCATTTTTATTGTTCTAAATTGCATGCATCCTGTCTAGAAGCTGGATATGTGTGTGTCTCATGTGTGGGTGGTTGGGGGTTGGGTTTTTAAGTGGTTAGGGGAAAGGGGAGACTAGAATTTTATCAATGGGTGAACAACATGGTAGGGGTGATGGTTGAGGTTGGGGTGGGGAACGAATGGAGGGGTAGTATTGATTAACTCTAAACACAGCTGTCTTATGCACAGCAGCAGAGACAGACTCTCTGCTGGCTGTTAAAAAATGTAGCCTAGTATTAATCTGCTTGTTATCAACACAAATACAACCCAGGTGGACAGCCAACGATGATCGTTACGTGAACTCGCTCAAGATTTTTCTAAGTCTGATCAAAGATTAAAACAAAATCTGTTTTACAGCATCCAAAAAAAATTTTTTTAAGAATTGAATATGCAATTCAAATATGTTATTATTCATCTTATTATTACTTAGTGGGTAGCATGTTAAAATGTTCGTTACGGTATACTAGCGTGTTTTCACAGAATTTGTTGTAGATGTTTACTTGTATATCCAAGTTTTTCCAGTGCGATTGAGAGCATAAGAGAGTGAAGTCTTGAAGCGCAATTTGTGCAAGGTGAGTTCGCCAATCCAACAATTATGGCTCATCTACAATCAGCGTAAGCCATAAACGTAAACGTAACGTACGAACTGTAAAAATAAGACAATACAATGGAATTCTTATGTTACGTTTACGCTTGTGTTGATTGTAGAATAATAGTTTCATATTATAATTAAGCAATTACGAAATTCAATTTTTTCACTTATTTATAATGTTCAAAATCAGTAAGAGTCTGAAGAGGACATTTTCACAAAGTATTTGGATGTGTTTGAAGTTTTTGATTTGTTTTTAGAAACATTAAAAAAACTTCTATTGATTTATATGAATACAAATAGGTAAATGGGCTCGGGTGGATAATTTAGTGCTAAGAAATTATTTTAAATCATCAGATTTGTATAATTTTTCTACAGCATAGATTTGCACTAGGTGTATCCAAAGTGCCGGTGAAGCACATGCATTAGACATGCCGCTCAATCAGCTGTTCAAAAAAGCGTCGAGCCTTTTCCTGGGCAGTCCGGGCGATGAACCAGCAAGTCAGTCGCAGGAGGGCGAGGTGATATTCTGTAAGTCATCGCAATAGCGAAACCAAATTGATGGATTTTCAATGTCAAATTTATGAGATTGTTGCTCCTCCTTCCATGGTAATCACTACATGGGGTTTTGAACTCCATTGTTGGGGGGGGGGGCTACATGTACTTTTATTTGGAGTCCATACAACATTCGTATGCCAGATTGAGTTTAGACTCTTTTCTATACTGAGCCCTCAACATTTTTTTTTAAATAATGTCAACCCCCATTCTTTTCAAGGCAAGAACAATGTTTGCGTTCACCCGGCATCGGTCTTGCGTCATCACGGCGATGCCTCCCACCAGCCCGGCTACCTCACCGTCTCTGTGGCTAGTGCCGGGCAGCTTCGGCTCACTTGGCTGCCCAACGCTGCGCTGCGATCCTCCACGGAAACACTACCAGGTAGATGACGGCACACAGTCGTGCCAATTTCGGTCAGTAAACACTGAGCACCTGACTGCCTGTGCCTGTGCCTGCATGGTACAACACAGGCATATCGTAATCATAGACAGGCTAACCTGTGTTTTGCAATGTTAAAAATTGCTACTCGAAATCTTGCAGGGCAAAATTGCCCACCAACATGTGACGTGACCTCCTCACCGACAACCGAGGATAGTCTCGACCTCCACAGACAGAAGACAAATTCTGTTTCATGCACTGTCTCTACAGACCATTGGCTACATGTTTCTGTCTGTCATATTATGGCGCCATCAATTGCTGAATGAACTGCAAATATGAGAGATGCTAATCCAGTAAATGTGTTCGTATTAACTCAATCTTTCCAACCTTTTTACCATTTGAACTTGCCCAAAACTGGTTCAATACATACTTGGCAAAAAATGTGAGGTGAAGGAAAATGATAGGATTTACGCCAATCACCAATAGAAAATCCTATCTTTTTCCTACACCTAACATTTATCCACCCTTTTGGCACATTTTCCTACATTTTTTATTCGGAAAAATGTTGCTTTTCTTCAGTGTCACTTACGGTGCCAAGCATGTCATTGCCGACGTTTTCAGAGGAGGGTGGCGGCGGTGGCGCGGCGGTCGCATGGAGCAAGTCGTCCGAGCTTGCAGCCGAGCAACGAGCACTCGTCTATCCCGAGTCGCCAGCGGTTTCCCGGCGCACGCATCGCTTCTCTGTGCTGCTCGGTGAGTGAAGTCAAGGCGCCACAGATAGAAATACAATCCTACGCCTTTCAATAGTTTAGAGACTCATAAAGAAGCAATTAATTCTGTTTTACTTGTTTTGCTGGTTTCTGGCTGCAACAATCAAGGTATCAGATTGTGCTGAATCAGGTATTGGATGGGTGACCCCCATACACATGGCCAGCTCTATTTGGGAGAGAGGTTGGAGAGACTAAAGTTAATAAAACAGCTTCACTCACCTTGCTTATCAACCTCTAGGGAGCAATAGATTAGTGGAGGAATCCTGCTGTTCGAATTGTACCTTCACCCAGATTTTCAGGTGAAATGCACTCCGTGCGTGTCTTCTTTGGTGGGGGCGGCGGTGGTGGTGGCGGTCAGCTCGTTGTGGCCTCGCGAGACTCCCAGTACAAGATCCTTCACTTCCACCACTCGGGACTGGACAGGCTGGCAGCGCTGCTTGCGGAATGGATGCCAGGGCAGGGAGCTAGTGCGGCATCACCGGCGTACAGGCACTTTTTAGTGTGCAGGTGAGTGGACGGCTTGATTTACTTTCCATTAAAATTAAATGCAAAATGACCCTTTGCCTACCCTTTCCCAGCCTGTGTACATGGTACCTACCCCGAGACCAGGGTGGTTGTCACGTAATTTTAGAGAGATCTTTTAGCATGCGGTATCTAAGGTAACATTTGGTTTCTATGGATCAATATGTGTGGAATTTAATAAATAACAAATGTTTACCCTAGATACAGAGCGTTAAAATATCTTTCTGCTGTTTTGTAATTACATGTTAGGCACATGTAAGCGCCACGACATGTTGGCTGCTCTCAAATTTGACTTTGTGGTTGCAGGCCGCAGGTGAGCAGTGCAGAACTTCATCCCGAGGAAGGGTCTCTGCCCCCACTGGACCGTGCTCTCTGGGACAGACTCGTCAACGAGGAGGGACAGATTCTGGACGAACTGGCGGTCAGGAAGGTATAATTAATACAGTGTATTCAGCGTTAAATTGTAGTACACTGAGATTGAAAGCAAAGTGATGCTTATTGATAAAGCATCATTGGTACCAGATTTTCAGTGCTTTGTCATAGCTTATTGGTTTCATCTCCTTGGAGATCCTTCAACTCAACAAAGCTAATAAATAAATAACATAATGTTTTTGGGAGAGCACCAGACACAAAAAAAATAGGTAGACGAATAGAATGTAATGTGTGTCATTTATGAGTATTTGTAATTTAATAAAGACATCCGAGATGTCGTCTGTATGCTAATTTACATAGAAATCAAGTCTAATGGTTTTCCTACACATATGTTGTACACATTCCCAGCACGTGTTTTTTGGTGGCTTGGATCCGGCCATGCGTTCCGAGGTGTGGCCGTTCCTGCTCGGCTGTTTCCCGTTTGCGTCGACCGCAAAAAACCGGGAGCACGTTCGTGCACTGCGCAGACTTGAGTACAAGGAGATAACGTGAGTGCAAAAGAATGATTGTTTCACAAATTCAACCTCAATACCTTCAAATAATATCACTGACCTCAGAAAACCATAAGGATTCACTTAGTACTATTCACATTATTTATCTTTGGGTACCTATGTAGATTTCAGCAAAGTCCCAGAAGCAATGTTTAACTCCTGTCGAAAAATCGATCAAGCATTGGTGGTAATTTGTTGATACAATTTTACAGAGGTCTTCTTTCATTACCTTGCTCAATTTTTCCAGGCGTCGACGGCTGGAAATGGACGCTGGCAGCCAGGAGGCGTTCTGGCGACGAGTGCAATGCGTTGTGGAGAAAGACGTCGTTCGAACGGACCGAGCCTGCCCTTTCTACGCAGGAGACAACAACCCCAACGTGGACACAATGATGTGAGTTGCAAAATAATGGAGAGTGACACTAACTTTTTAAGGCAATGGTCTCTAAAACAAAAATTTTGCCACTAGTTATTAATTTAGAGGCAAACTTTAAAATGCAATATGTATCCTCCTGCAAAAATGGTTATAGTTTGCATATTTTGAATTAAGCTTTTATAAAATGCATAACCCGTAAGGTCTAAACTCTGCATCTAAAAATAACTTTAGATTAAAAAATTCCAGTTTGAGATTTTTTGATCATCCCTTTGGATTTTTTTACAGTCACAACTTTTCGTACCAATAAATCATCCTGCACTCCAGGCCAAACCGTAGATAAATTTGTTAAATGTCCAGCAATCACTATAAATGCTCATTGGTTTGCCAGTTTAGACTTTCATTTGTTGTCCACTCAAAAAATGTGTTGAAGAAGTAGTATTTGCCCTTTAATCTGCAGCATCC
Organism: Amphinemura sulcicollis; assembly: GCA_001676325.1. NCBI lineage: Eukaryota > Metazoa > Arthropoda > Insecta > Plecoptera > Nemouridae > Amphinemura > Amphinemura sulcicollis. The sequence goes on from LVVV01432080.1 coordinate 5,802, forward strand.
AGTGCAGTGGGACGTCTCCAATTTTCTCAATATTGTATGATAGATTTTGAGTTTTCTACGTACTAGAAATGAAACGTATAAAGAAGTGAATAACAAACTTTGCTGATTCTAGTGAAATCAGCATAATATCTTATATAACAATCTTCTGATCCCCCTGACCCTAGGGACATCCTCCTGAACCACGCCGTCTACCAGCCCAGCATCGGCTACTCTCAGGGGATGTCCGACTTGCTAGCGCCATTGTTGGCGGAACTGCGTGATGAGACCGAGGCCTTTTGGAGCTTTGCCGCGCTGATGCGCGTCGCTTGGTTTGTCGTGACGCCGACAGACAGCGACATGGACACGCACTTGGTAATAATAGCGGCTGGCAGATTGGTAGCCCTTGCCAGAAACCGCACTTTGATTCCTTTTCTTTTGGTATGAATATGATCACAGATAGAAACACCAAGATATTTAATTATTGCTATATGATATCTTGCAGGGAGAGGTCCCTGCAACAATTGATGTCATTTTCCTCGCTTACAAGCTTTAGAAACTGTCAACTGACATAGAGTTGGTAAATTCCGTTTTTACAAACGGTATTAAATATTAATATATCTACCTCCCTCTGCCATATATGACAGAGTTACAAAATAGCAGGATCCTCTTTAAGATAGCACATCTGCATAACTCTACTCAATCTATGGTGACCAGTAGGAATAGAAAAAACTGCTGATGCAATAGAACCTTCAATGACACAACTGGTTCTTCACAAAATAAGTTTATCGAAGATAAACCTTTTTAATTGTGAAACTTTAGAAGCAATGACATTTTAATCAAACCTTAGCAATGCTTTACACCAGTGCCTAAAAGAGTTGAAATACTTAAAGTATCCTGCTTGAGGTGTTGGGCAATAAGACGCACAAGTGAACGACACTTTTAGGCACCCATTTTTCACCCTCTTCAATAAAATGTCCTTGAATATGGAATGCCTTAGCAAGCTTTTGATTAATGTCACTTAAAACCAATGCTTCTGATGTTGTGGCTTTAAGACTGAATCTGTTAACGCTGTCTTTATTTTCAGCGTTACCTGCGCGAACTGATCCGAATCATGGCGCCTGCATTTTATCAGCACCTCCTGCGGCATACAGGATCGCTGGACCTACTTTTCTGCCATCGCTGGATACTTCTGTGAGTGTCCATGCACTTGAAATTGTCACAAAACGGCAAACCGCTAGGAATTTTTCACAGAAAGGCTTAGGGCAATGAAAACTCCGGTTCTCGAAAGATCACCGACGTTAAACTTTACGCAGGAAAGAGTAATGAATGGGTGACTATCATACACATGACCAATTCTGTTCGAAAGTGAGAAAGGAGGGAGTGACATTGGTACTACAACTTCTCATCTTGCCTATCAACCTCTTGACAGCATTGGGTTAACGAAGGAATCCTGCCGTTTGAAGTGAACCGTCCTTAAGAAAGGGAGCTAAGCCGGTGACCCCCTTGGTGCTCGTCATCAGTAGTAAGCTATGTGTTGGCACCCATTTTCCCCTCCTCCCTTCTAGGCTAGGTTAGACTCATTATCATGCCGATCCCACTGATGCCGTTATCGCAGTGCCACAGTTCTAACAACCACACCGTTCCATCAGCTGCTTCAAACGTGAGTTCCCACTGCCGGCCGCGCTAACCCTGTGGGAGGCGTGTTGGGCCGACTGGCTCACCGAACACTTCCACCTGTTCCTCTGCCTGGCAATCGTGACGGCATACGCCGACGACGTGATTGCGCGAGACCTTCGAGCGGACGAAACGCTGCTTCACTTCAGGTGAAGAATAATTTTGTAGTCATGCTGTCTGAGCTCTTTTCAGTCTCATTTTGGATTTCGAAACCTTAAGAATTTAGAGACATTTCTTTCGGAAATCAGAGTTTTGTTTACTACACTGCTCGCTACAGTAAACTTTTGCTCTGATTATCCAACCTTTTGAATCACTTGCCAAACACAAAACGAAATCATACTGAAAGTCATCAGTTACGTTTTCTTCCAGTTCGCTGGCCATGTTCATGGACGCTGCGCTGGTACTGCGTACTGCGCGAGGCCTGCTGCACCGTTTTCGCGCATTGCCTCGCGTCCCGTGTTCACTGCGCGGGCTGCTCGCCGCCAGCAACCAGCGGAACGTTTGGGACTCTGCCAGTCTGCCAAGCATCGAATGCGAGTGCGAAGACGCATGTCAGAACACGCCTGAAAGCGATGCGACGACACCTGGATAATAAAAACAATGCTCAATGATAACAATACAATGTTTTAATGTTTTTTTAACCCACTAGGTGTCACTTACTATAATTATCATTGCCATGATATTGCTCTAGCTCCTGAAAAATACTCTTTTATTGTGGTTTTAGAAATTCATTGTCTTGAAAAGCTTGCAATGAAAATAGTCCAATGTCTTGACCATGGTATAAGTATAGTGACAAACCCTGAGCAGGAAAAATTAGGAGTGAGCAGCAATACTTCATTTCTTGTGGAATAAACACTATTATGTAAGTTTCGAAGTAAAAACTCAAAACTGCTTGCCCTTACTACAAAAATTATTTATTTAATAATTTTTCGTGTTCGTACTACTAAATTTTGACAGTGAAATGAATAGCCAACAAGATTTCTGTGATAGCCTATTCATACTAAAGAGCTTGCCCACGTGAAAACGATAAATTCAAGCACAAAAATGGATTTCAATTTTTATACGAAGCAAAGCAGATCCCGCGCTTAAATTAAGGTTATCGACCTCGGATCACATGTGACCGCATTGCTCTCTGGGAACGCCACCTGCCAAGATTTGCGCGCCAAATTACTACGTGCTTACCGCAAATTGCCGCGTCTTGCATAACGTACGTCGCTCTTCGTCTGCTTTGTTCTCTTTTGTTCGTCTCTCGAGAACACAAGATTTCCGAAATGGTCGCGAGCAGCAACAAGATGTACGTGCAGAAGCGCGATGGACGCACAGAGCATGTGCACTTTGACAAGATCACTTCACGAATTCAGAAACTTTGTTACGGTCTTAACATGGACTTTTTGGAACCTGCTGCCATCACCCTGAAAGTCATCAACGGGCTTTACCCTGGCGTGACGACCGTGGAATTGGACAACCTGGCTGCGGAGACCGCGGCGACTATGACCACGAAACATCCGGACTATGCGATTTTGGCGGCACGTATCGCCGTTTCCAACTTGCATAAGGAGACCAAGAAATCTTTCAGTGACGTTATGGATGCGCTGCATAAGATGGTGAACCCCTTGATTAACAAGCCAACACCAATGCTATCCGACTTCCACCACGAGGTCATTATGAAGAACGCCGACAGGCTCAACTCGGCTATCATCTATGACCGCGACTTCAGCTACAACTACTTCGGCTTCAAGACGCTCGAAAGGTCATATCTGCTCAAGGTAGTTTTCTCATCTAATACTCTGGTGTTCTGTTATCCATTATTTAGAAGTGAGACTCTTATAACTTTTGTTTTTATTTTCTTTTGAAAATATCTAGAGACTCTGAAAAATAGCCTAGAAACTTTCTTAGATCAGCAGGTAATAAAAATTCAATGGTAAATATAAATATGTCTCTTTGTTATTTGCTATCACCAAATGATTTCAGGAAAACCACCAATATCTCAGCAGACTTTCAAAAAGGTTGATATTGGCATATTCTAAAATTGGCCAGTCATAGTGGTGACGTACTGGTAACTTTGTAAGTGACAACGTCCTTTCCACTTTGACAGATTGACAACAAGGTCGTTGAGCGTCCGCAGCACATGCTGATGCGTGTGTCAGTCGGTATCCATGGGGAGGACATTGATGCTGCCATTGAGACTTACAACCTGCTATCGGAGCGATATTTCACGCACGCGTCACCCACGCTGTTCAGCGCCGCAACGCCGCGACCACAGCTCTCCAGCTGCTTCCTGCTGGCAATGAGCGAAGACAGCATCGAAGGGATCTACGACACTCTGAGGCAGTGCGCCCTCATTTCAAAGTCGGCAGGTAATTTGGCGGTGGTAGCTAATCTTTTAAGCCGGCGATCCACTTTTGAAAAGCAAGATGTTGCAGCTAAGGCTTGTTACTGGATTGGATTGACAAGTTTCCAAGACCAGAAAGATGCCTTGCGTGCTTTATAATTGATTCTATTTCGCAACATGCCTTTTCCCCTTGATAATGGTGTTGACCAGGAAGGCCAAAAGACTGAGACCCGAATCCAAATGCTCGGACATTAATAAAAAACTTTGTGCAGGTGGCATTGGCGTGAACATCCACTGCATCCGTGCCAAGGGCAGCTACATTGCAGGCACCAACGGGATGTCCAACGGCGTTGTTCCGATGCTTCGTGTGTTCAACAACACGGCACGATACGTTGACCAGGTAGGTTTTCGTGGCGGATCAGTGGAAAGTGTACTTCACATTTAATGGTTGCAGGGCAAAATTATTTTCCTAAGTTAAATTAAGTCATTCACAAAAAGTTGATGGCAATCTAGAAATGATAATTGTGTTATAGGAAAAACTGTGGCATAGTTATTTGTTTATCCAATGTTTCGAACTTCTTTTAAAATTAATATTAGAAATGCGTCACCAACTTGCCATTTTCAGTTGTAAATTAAAAGTTTCGTACCATCTCAAAGAAAAGTATTGTAGCTATCCTTTTTTTAATGCTATAGATCGGAGAAGACTTGTAAATATTTAAAGAACCCACGTCTTCTAGAAATGCGCTAAAAGTTCCAGAACCACAACTCGTGCCTTGAGCCATGCAAATTACTTTCTGTGGAGTTTTAAAAATTTTCAGCAGTCAGTCTGCTTAGTATTAGTTGCAAATCCACTCCTCTTATTAGTAATCTCTTAAAATTGAAAGTACTCCTGTTGTCTTGATCCAAAAAAAAGAAAGCATTTATCTTGTCAGAATTACAAGTTTACTACACAAAGATGGTGCAGTAGATCTCAAATTTTAAAAAACTACGCTTGCATGTATATCAGTCATGCCAGCTAAATTGTAAGTTATAATCATGGGTAGAGGCAAAAAAAGGTGCACTACTAAATTTAGGTCAAGATAATGAGTTGCACGCAATAGATGAAAGCAGTTGGTGAACGTATTGGCTTCTACCTTTTTCTCTTGTAGATTAAATACAGGCATGTTGATTGCCTTGCTTAGGGTTTTTAAAGGAAGGTTGGCTCATGAAAATGTGAGTCTCATGACTAAAGTCTCTTCTGGAACCCGCAGGGCGGCAACAAGCGGCCGGGCGCGTTTGCTATGTACCTCGAGCCGTGGCACGCCGACATCTTCGAGTTCCTCGACCTCAAGAAGAATACCGGTAAGGAGGAGGTCCGTGCCCGTGACCTTTTCTACGGCCTCTGGATCCCAGACCTGTTCATGGAGAGGGTCGCTGCTAACGGGGTGAGTTACGGTGCAGATGGTTTCAAAGGCAGGATTCATTTCAACCCGTGGATCAATGAGAAATAAAAAATATATTTGTTCAACCTAAGTTTTAGCATCCCCCTTTGATTTGTTTTATTGTGTCACTCATGTCTATTGGAAAGTAATGTCAACCAAGCTCGGATCTAAATTTTCAGACTTGGAGCCTGATGTGTCCACATGCCTGTCCGGGGCTTGCCGAATGCTGGGGCAAGGACTTCGTCGAACTGTATGAACGCTACGAGCGTGAGGGCAAGTTTCTGCGACAAGTCAAAGCTCAGCAGCTGTGGTATGCCATAATTGAGTCGCAGACCGAGACGGGGACGCCGTACATGCTTTACAAGGTAACTGTCTTTGAGACACATGCTCTTGAGAGCTTTTGATAAATGTTTTTTGTTTTTTTTTCAATTCTAGCTCTTTTGTGATGGATTAATTGTCCTGAAAATCAACATGGCTTCCCAATATTTTGGATATTTGGATTTTCCCCCTGTTCCAATTTCGACAAACTTCATTCCTTCGTGTTAAACAAAATGAACAAAGCGTCAACACCACCTTGGCTTCCCAGGATGCATGCAACAGCAAGTCCAACCAGCAGAACCTCGGCACAATCCGCTGCAGTAACCTGTGCACCGAGATCATCGAGTTCACTTCACCCGAAGAGGTCGCTGTGTGCAACCTGGCGTCAGTTGCTGTCAACATGTTCGTTCGGCCCGACAAGACTTACGACTTTCAAAAGCTTCGGGAGGTTACCAAGACTGTCACGCGGTGAGCAAAGCTTTTTGGGAATAGAATGGTGCCGGATCTGAAATTAATTTTCCTCAATGCAAAACATTACTCCTGTGCTTAAACAATCTTCTTTGCAGATCAAATCCTGAAATCCCTCCATTCCATCCTGCAAGTTCGAAGTTCACCAGAAAGTTCTTTACAAAGCGACAAAGACAACCTTCAAATCGTTAAGAGTTTGTACTCTTTATAGGTACTTTGCCCTCTGTTTTAAGTAGCTTGTGTCCAGTTTCTGTATCTGTTTGCAAACACTATCCAGCCACTTGGCACTTAACCAAACTAAATGAAAGAGATATTCCAAAAGTTACCACCCATCGCTTTAACTGTCCCCGTCTCGTCCGCAGCAACTTGAACAAGATCATCGATGTCAACTACTACCCAGTGCCCGAGGCCAAGGTTTCCAACACCCGACACCGGCCCATTGGAATTGGCATCCAGGGCCTTGCCGACGCCTTCATCCTCATGCGCATGCCGTTCGAGAGCGAGGAGGCCCAGAAACTCAACACGCAGATCTTTGAGACACTGTACTACGCTGCAATGGAGGCGAGTTGCGAGCTGGCGCAGGAGGAGGGGACGTACTCAAGTTACGAGGGGTCGCCGCTCAGCAAGGGTGAGCGCAGTTCAAGATCACCTCTATGAAATATTCAGTTGATGTCTGCCTTTTTTTTGGTATTGACAGCCTGTTTGGTACTATACTCAAATAGCTTTCAGGAGGTTTAAACCTATCTAGCTCTTCACAAAAATTCAGCTCAAATAAGACCTCCTTCCTTTAACTTTTCCCATATCATTATTATTATCATCCTGCCTTTCAAATAAAATGAATGTGAAGGAAAGAAAAGGGATAAGCGACAAGTTCTGTCGCAGCATATTTTCTCCATTTTCTCGGTAAGCTGCGTATCCCTTTTCTTTCCTTCACATTCATTACATCCAGCCATTTGGCACAT
>LVVV01432081.1:0-12958 GCA_001676325.1 Amphinemura sulcicollis
ACATGCAGGTCTCACGACGCCTAGCGTCGCCTCGGGCCGGCAGAGCTACAACTACCACGGAACTAGACGCACCGCTCTCTGTGCCCATAATTTAGGATTTATTATTATAATTAGTGTTTAACGTGTGTTCAATAAACATTCCTTCATGACCATTCATCCCATTTGCACTTATAACTATTACCTTTTTCCCACCAAACGCACACCCGTTTTACATTATCCTGTCGTAGTTGTAGTTTTCCATGATCTCTCATCATAAGTCATAACCATTACACGCAAGTTATGGGCATGAACCCATTCCTTACCGATTCCAGTATGTTAATTCCTAAAGCAATGAATCTAGCATCTTACTTTCTGTGCACTGGTGGCCGATCCATCCAGGCAGACAGCGACAGAGGCCGTCGTTGCGCCGGCATGTTCCACCGTTGAGACACTTGCAGCGCTGTGTGCAGTTCATGCCAAATGATCCGACCGGGCACGGTGTGACACACGTTTTACCCGTCCATCCAGGAAGGCATCTGCATTCCCCTGAAAGGAACAACATTTAGGAAATTTAACTCATAGGTAGGCCAAGCCTCAAGTATGTCTCTGATTGATTTAAGCTTAGCACTTTGAAAGGATGGGTGGTTTGAGAAGAGTGGAGACAATGGATACTTTTTTTTCTAAAATTGGCTGAAAAACGGTTCGTTCTGTTTCCCGGCAAGGAATTCGGGGACGGCAAATTTATACTACTTGGATTGAATTTTTTTTTGTACAGAGTGCGTTGCTTTGAAAACTAGTTTGGTTGCAACAATGATTTTCACTTTCAAGAGGCCCATGTGTGGTAAAGTACTGCATGGTTATTTCTCAAAATCAATGGCGGTCTAAGTTAGAAAGGTTCCAAGGTTCCCTGATAATTTCATGCAAACAAACACACATGCACTCACAAAAAAAACACCAAATAAGTGCTTTTTGGAGCAGTGTAATTGGGAGGATTTCACCCTTTGCTTGCTTATTCAGTTAGTAGTAGGTATGCTCCAATATCATGTTTAAAAAATAATTTCAAGCTATAAGAAACCAGAAGGAAATACATTGCACTGCACCAGACCCTCATGAAAGTTTGCTCGGCATACCTGTTGCGTGATGACAGTCAGCCCCATTCTTGCACGAACAACTCTTCATGCACGTGGGCCCGTAAGTGCCGAGCGGGCATGGATGACCGCACGTCAGTCCAATGTAACCCGGTGGGCACACGTACTCGCCAGTCACGTGATCGCATGTGCGGTTTCCTGCACAAGTAAGCACCGCGGTCAAAGAAAGTGCATGCAAACAATGAACGACTTCAGCTGCTTGGGGCATTTAGTGGCAGACTTTGTATGTTATACCTACTGTCATTTACCTAACAAAAGTAATAGAAACCAGACAAATCAGGTCAGGGCAAGGTTACATACGAGTAGAAGGCAGATCAAACAAGCTAGTCAAAATATCACTCATTGACATTGTAATAATCGATAATGGGAACTTTCATTCAACTATTTATTTCATTGAAGGGAAGTGCTTCATTCATTGGTTAGAAAATAATAATGTGATTGATGCTTGAAACTATCATAAGATTATTATTATCATGGAATGAAAAAAAAATTCAATTGGAGCAGGGTAGCCAAGACAGGCTTTGTCTAGCTTGGCCATAAGCTTGAGCGTAAAACTTGCCTACGTCAATCACTTGTGGACACTTCTCCTTGCACCGCAAGCCGTAGTATCCGTCTTGGCACGGAATATTGCAGTCCGGTCCCTCCCAGCCGCGCGCGCACATGCACGCGCCTGTTTTGGGGTCACACGAACTGTTGTTCAGGCACTCGCAGTGGTCCGAGCAGGCCAAGCCGTACAAGCCGTCGGGGCACCGTGTCTCACATTTCACTCCTGTCACGGGCAAATTAAATGTCAACACGCAGTTTTGCTAACTAAAATATGGCTGCATGGGGCTTTCATTATTTTAAAACCTATGCCATAATAGCTGGCATTTTTAATGATTGTGTGATTCAATGTGCCGTGGAATCAAATCAACAATTGATGTAGGTCAACGGACTTACAACCCGTGCGGAGTCCGGCCGTATGGATTTTCAATCTGAAATATTCATCGTCGGGAGGTATGGTTTGGGACTAATAGTCTATCGTGTGTACTGGCTACAAACCTTTTATAGGCATGGATTTTTATTTAAAAGAGACGTAAGAACCGCCAAAAAGAAAACAAAGACATTTAAGTTCTCATCTACGAGCTAGTGATGTCGGAAAATACAAGAACAACGTCAGTCATAGTTAAAATGACATGTGCCTTTTACAACAAAGACATGATTCAAAATCAAGAGCTACCAGTCTTGTTTTGAAAGCAAAAAAAAAACAAGAAACGAGGAAGAACATACCACGGAATTCGGGCTTGCAAATGCATTTTCCTGTGACGGTGTCGCACGAGAGTGTGTTTTCATCATCGCAGTCGCAAACCTGGCTGCAGCCGATGCCAAACCAACCGGGATCACACCGGCTTTTGCACCGTTCACCAGTGAAACCGGCAGCGCACGTACAAGTTCCTGAAAGCAACCACGCGCTTATAACATTTTCCATTATTGCTACGGCTAAAGTGCTTGTCCTATCTATCTCCGAGTCACGTTTGAAGACCAGAGGACAGTCATTGCCCAATGGGATCGAAGCCGTGTAGAGAGAAATATGAAGTAGAGCTGTGATAGAATGAAGACAAATTTGGGCCATAGGCTATTTTCTTGATCTCCACTCCTCTATTATCAGTTTGGGAGTTGGTTTTGTGAATTTCTTTTATCTTGTAGTGTTCCATAGCTTGCTTTTTGTCATTTGGATTATTACAGTTGGATAGATTTTTCATTTTAGGAGCAATCTATTTACCGTTTTGTGGATTGCAAGCGGCGTTGTTTAGGCACTCGCAGGGCTGGCTGCAGTCTTTTCCGTAAAACTTTTCATTGCATGGCCGATCACACTGGGTACCCTCCCATCCTGCAAGATAGGAATTGGTCAACGTTTGCTTGCAATTGAAGCATTTAGTTAGATGATTTGAATGAGTTAGAATGATTAATTACTATCAATTAATTAACATACTAAATACTAAAGTTTTTAAGAATATTAGCCTTCAGTTTGTACTTTTAACAATAAAATCAGCCAATTTGCAACTACAAAAAATTTTCATTGTTCTGCTTATACATGTATATTTTGTGCAGCTACCTTAAAAATAATCAATATCTACTTGCAAATGATGTGGTGGCTGCCTGAAGGTGGGATACTAATAGTGTCCTAATAATAATATTATTAGTATAATCATAATATTAGTAATAGTACCTACTAATACTAATACTTGTTAATAGTTTTGTGGTTTCCTGTTGCCTTTAGCAGACAAATCTAAATGAACAGGTCTAATGTAAAAAGAACAATCCTATATCCTGGTATTGCATTTATCAATATTATTCAAGACATCTTACCGGGTGTGCAACTGCATTTGCCGTTTTCGCTCGAACAAGTAGCTCCGTTTTTGCAAACACACTCCTGGTAGCAGTCCTCGCCGAATGTCCCATCGGGACAAGTCTCGCTGCAATTTGTGCCTCGGTAGCCAGCAGCGCAGATACATGTGCCGTTGATCGGCGAGCACTGGGCATCGTTCTCGCAGCTGCATGACTTGTGGCACCCCTTGCCATACGTGTAGAATGGACAAGGCCGGCCACACGTAAGGCCATCCCAGCCAGCCTTGCACACACAGGCACCGCTCCAAGGATGACATCTGAGATGCATAATCCTTCTTAGCTGCCTCCTCCTTAACTGCTAGGATAGCATTCTGTATCTTTATTTCTAGTGACACGAGATTAGATGAAATTGCCAATTTTGTCCGTACTAATAATGGAACATATGAGTGCTCTTATCTCATTTTAACTGATCTCACTGGAAAGAAAGTTACAGAATTGCACCCAAGGTAGCACTTTAAATTTCTGAAATTTCTTATTTTTTGTATGTACTTGCGATCTGTCTGCGATTACCAAACTTATGACCACATACCACTTATAAATGGCTTGTAAATAAATTACTTGGCAAAGCCAACCCAAATTTTTTTGCCACTAAGCCAAGCGGATCATCGAAGCCAAAGGACCAAGGTTTGATTTCCAAGAGGACTTTACCTAATTTCCCATCCATTTGTGAAAACACTCTAATCATACTGCCTATTAGAACCAGATGAAACCAGGAAAAAGAGTTGCTACATCAATGGGAATTCACCAAAACCCTTTTAATGGCTACCATTGGTTGAGATACTTCTATCAACACTAATGTCTCAGAGGTGAGACTATTGGCAGACTTACATGTCAGTGTTTTCTGTCACGCATTCGCACAATTTCGAGCATGAAGGACCGTAGAGGCCGTCTTTGCACGCTCGTTCCGAACAGTTCTTGCCAGTCCAGCCATCAGGGCAAGTGCACGAGCCATCCACCGGCGAACAAGCTGCCCCATTCTGGCAAGTGCAGTTCCGAGCGCAGTTCAGTCCAAACTTGTTCTCAGCGCATGTCTCCAAGCACTGCCAAGACAAAATAACACATCACAATGCAACTTCTGATTGAAGGCAGACATTTTCTGTTCTTGATGACATGTATAAGAAAATGTATGATCATAAAAACAGCAAAGTTGTAAGAAATTATAGCAAGACTCACGCGATCACCCTGGTGTCCGGGCTGGCATTCACATCGGCCCGTTATGTGGTGGCAGGTCGCGCCATTGAAGCAGTCGCACTTGAGCGTGCAGTTGACGCCCCATGTGCCAGTGGGGCAACGATTGCCACACACACTCCCCTGATGTAAACCACGAAATCACGTCAGCCAATACAATCAAATTACGAACCAAGCAGTTTTCTTTTTGCCATTCGCACGCTTACAGTATTTTTTTATCGAATGCCCTTCTGTCCAAATTTGTTAAGTGTCTTATAAGTTATTTTGTCAGCAATTACTAAGCGCTGGTGTTATTACTACATGCTAATGTCTCTAGCTTGTGACTTAAACACCTAAGTAGCTTTCCTGGCAATGGAACATGTAATTGCTAATAGAATGTGCACTATTGCTCATAAAGCTACCAGAAAAAAGAGCCTATGTCACATTGATATTCAGAGAATGACGTATATTGAAATACTATTTTTAATTGTTGTTATAACGTATACATTTGTATATTGTAAACATTTTCATCCCCTCGGGATAAACCTCGTAGCCCTAGGCTAAAAGGACACTTCGGAGAGGAAATTAAAACATTTTGAGTCAACTGGATACATACAAGTGCTTTAGTGGTTTGTGACAGTTTCAGCCCAAGTTAACCGGATTTTGAAATTCGGTATTCGAAGGCATCCTTAGCCAGTGCCCTGCTTCCATCAAGGTATACAACATTCAGGAAATATTTCTATCTTGGCTTATTTTCTCTGTGGTTCCGAGTGCATGTCGAGTGTTGAGTTCCTTACCGTCCATCCCTCAGTGCAGCGGCAAGCGCCCGTCCCCGGGTTGCACGTTCCGCCGTTCTGACATTGACACTCGGATGAACACTCATCTCCGTGTTTTCCTTCCGGACATCGAGTGTCACATCTGCAACGCACAAGGCGCGCGCTTCAGTAAATCAGAAAAGGCGCAAACGCATGCTGCCTTCATGAAAGCCGTTGGAAGCCAAATCATTGGAAAGAATTGGAGAAAATTAGTTTTCCTTGTTCAATTTGAATTGTTTTATCGTAATTCCTTTCGTTATCTCTCAAAGAAGTTATTTATGAGCGGAGTCTTAACTGTTTGATAAGCAAAGCAAGCTATTTTGAATGTTATAATTTAAAATCCAAGTCAAATTTTATTTAGATTTGCTGCTCTTCTACTGGGAGTTGTTGATTAAGAGTTTTTATACTCTTAACAGTGGTTTGGCTTTGCCAACTTACAGCGGCCCCATCCAGCCAGGCGCGCAATGACACGCCCCCGAGATGTGATGACAGGCACCATTCTGGCAGCGGCAAATTTCAGCGCAGTCCTGACCGTAGGTCGGCGGCAGACACTCTGCATCGCAGAAGAACCCCTGCCAACCGCGAGCACAACGGCACAAGCCGGAATACGGGTCGCAAGCCGCTCCGTTGACGCACTTGCACCGTTGTTGGCACTCAGTTCCCCATCGGCCTGCTGGGCATGCTGAAGACATGCACGGGAAGATTTAGCGCCACATTCCAATTTTCAATAAAATCTGTTACCTAACGAATCTGCCAGAACCTAAATCTTTTTGTTCTTTAGGTTCCTCACAAAGGTCTACCAAAAGATCCCCATTTTCATTTTCGTGTTTAGTGAAAACTATCAGCACGTAATGCCGTCAATAATTTATAATGATGCAATTGTTTGTTTTGCCCACTATCAAAATGAAAATAAGAATGCATCCCATTCAAATTTATCTCACAGGAAATATCTATAAACTGAAGCTTATCATTTGCACAGATATGATATTGATATGTTAAACCACTTGTTTTGATTAGGTTGGCAGGAAGCCACTGGTTTAGATCACAAAATGTCAATGGTTAGAAAAAGAGAGCTGTAGCTAGAAGTCCCTATTTTTATCTGATGTTTACAGCAGAATAGACAAAACCTGTGGAAAATGGAGCCAGTGCCAAAGATATTGCGCAATCCCGATGGACTCACTTATGCTGCATGTAGGACCACCGTAGCCGGTCTCACACTGACAGGTGTCTGGAGCAATGCATGTCCCATGCAGACAGTCTTCTGAACAGACAGGAATGCACCGGTCTCCGGTCGTGCTCTTAGTGTAGCCCTCGCAACAATCCTCTACTGGCCTCCGTTTCACCAGTGTCTGCAAACACAATCATCCATTACAAACTATTTCCATTACAATCCCAAAAGAATCCCTTGCTACAAAATTATTTTACTTGGTACTTGTTTTCTAACGTAGAACAAATTTGATCGCTTATAAATGACAGCTAGTTATTATTATTTTTTACCCCAACGGCTTCGGAAAAAAATCATTTGTTCCGTGAGGCAGATATTGATAATCCCCGTGATCTTTAAAAATTGGCTCTTCAATCACAAATTTTGTTTTAAAACAGCAATTAGATTAATATGCCCTCCAGGACACTGACTAATAGCTCCTGAATTGACTTAAGCCAGAACAAGTTATGTTGTACCTACTGAAAAGTGAAAATGCTGTGTGCCATCACTTGTTGCACACCTTTATGATACCTCTCACAGCAAGCTTAGGGAAGATATCATGACCCAGGTACGAATGAGGTACCCGGTTCAATGATTTGTTGCATGTACAACTAAACCTAATATCCAAATTAAGACTCGTTTTGAGTAGCTTAAGATATGTTGGAGAAACAAAGGTAGAATACATAACGTTAAATAATTGTAACATGTATTTAGCATGTAAAATACATTAACTCCAGAGTAACATTTCTTACTGAACAGTCTGCCGGCACTGAAAATACCTGCACAGTTTGATTGCCACTAGTGGCTTTGCACCAAGTGACTAAAATCAACCAAAGAGAATCAGATTGCACAGTTAACCTTGAGTTCCCGGATGACAAACGGTTCTATTAATTCAATCTGATGGATAACAAAAACCCAGAATTGCATTGTAGGTACTCAAGAAGAGTAAAAGGCTGGTAGGTGTATCAAGTTAATTTGGTGAATTAATTTATGAATAAAAACTCTTAACAAATACAACTCTCAAATAGTATTGATATTTCCATAAAGTATTTGAGAGTTAAGTAGATATAGTGCACCTTCATAACACAATATTTTAATTTTACTCTACAAAGTGGCAACTATTTTTTAAGTTGCAGTATTCCGTTAATAGCCTGTCTAATTAGCTTATAAATAACACATTTCTAGCTTACCTCTGTTTTATAAACTGTTTTGAAATTGATTTTGTACTTTGAGCAGCGTGGTGGAAAGTTGAAGCACCAAGTGTAGGCACGTACTTGATATGGCTTCTGTTCCGAAACACGCACTGTAGTTGTGTACCTAGGAATCCCAAGGTGAAAAACTGTTAGTTTTATTACAACTGTGTACGCATTCGACAAATAGATGGCTAGCGGCATGCAATTGGCTTCCCCTGCTTACGCGATACAAAGAAGGGGTAGAAACGCAAATACCATCACATCCGATTACCATTTATACAATATCAGTGCCATAGACCAGCTTCACAGGGCCAGTTGTCAAACCAGTGCATCGTTGCCCCACTAATCGATATCAGAAACAAAAATCCTCAAAATATCTGTACATGTAAACACATTCTTTAACTGTTATGAGTTATGAAAGTGTTATGAAACTATTATGAATTGTTCATATTTTCTGCCTTTATTGTATTATTCGTTTTTCTTCAGATTACAAGTAAAGAAAATGAAGATCACACTTACACTTCTTGCTTAGTGCATATGTTGGGGCCCTCTAGCATTCCTTGGGAACTGTACGTAACAGCAATTGTACATAAAATGAGAATATTGAAGAGTCGATGTGCCATCATAAGAAAGTATCACAGCTCTTTAGCAATCAGCTTCGGCAGCTACATTCGATTGAGTCAGAGAACACCTGTGGACACGAGACAAAAAAATAACATAGGTCATCTACAACACTGCAAATCTCATGGCTTCCATTCATAAAACCCCAGCTGCATTGCCTGGATGGCCTTCTGAGCTACAAGCAGTGTAGAGGGGTGGGCAACCTTTCCAGAAGTTTTTATTTCATAGCCTTGTTGATAAATATTTGTAGTTTAGACAGCTGAGTTTTGTACGAAGGAATAAATAGATTTATCGGTGTATAAGACTAGTAAACGCTACAATCGCCTTTTCGTGTTGAAAGGATTCAAGCGATTCGAGATGTTAACCTCCATCACCAAAGAACAATGGATTCTTCTTTTTGACACTTCACTGAAGTTATGTATGCTCTGTTGCCTAGCAATGAACTTGGGGGCTGCAAATTTATATTCCTTGAGCAGAAATTTTTTCATTGCTCTGTTAAGTGTAAACTACTTTGGATGCAACAGTAATTGTTTACCTCTACCGGGCTCACATGTGGCACAGAACTCCACATATCTTTCTCAAAAACAATGGTAAGGTTTCAAGGTTCAATGAAAATTTCATTGCATTCCGTGCTTTCATTTGGCTGCTACTCTGAGAATAAAAACATATGCAGACACAAAAAAAAACACACAGAACAAGTGCTTTTCGGAGCAGCGCAATTGAAAGGCTTTTGAACGCTCATCCAAAAAATCTGTCCTATCACTTCTGAATTTGTGCTTGAGGTTCCAATCAGTCCCCAAGAAAATAGATTTTTGTAGCATACAGGTAACTCACCACACCAAAATGGGTAAACCACTATAAAATCCCACCGTGGTGGGTTTTTACCATTGACTGTCAATAATACTTCACTCATATTATTATCATTTAGGAATCAATTATTAATTTTATCATACATGCAGACAGTCAAAGCTATCACAGTCAGTGCAGGCAGTTGGGGCAATTTGTTTAATCAAAGTTTCCTTCAGCCAAATAGCACTCCAGTCAAATCTAAATTGCTTGCTGGAGTGAGCAGGATAACGGATGGAACACTATGCTGGTCTGGTATCACCACTATTCTATGGTATCACCATCTTGCTAAAATAGCTTTGACTCAAGACCACAGAAAATCATTTACTCAAACAATCAGTACGATGACTACAAGGGACAGTTAGCACTTCATGTTTATCACTTCTAGTAGCATGGAAAATCTGTTGCTAACGAACGAAATAAAAAACGACTCCTTATCCACATACCTATCAAAGTGTAACCAAGAGCAAATCAAATCTGGCGCCATACGTTTTTTAAATTTATTTTATGTTATTAGGCTTGCACGACCTTCACAAGGTTGACCCCAAGAGTGTTAACCACTTATAAATTGGTACTGGCCACTATATTATTAATTTTTTCGTGAATTCAGTACCTTGATGACCACGTCCGTACTATAGAGGACACTTCACGAGGCTATGCAGGTAACAGGTCCAAATCATTGCGTCTAAACACATTCTAAATGGCACGCAACTGGCTCGAGAGCGAAGAAACCCGCGTACCTACTCCCAGTGCTACTACCTAACTTCCCAAGATCATTGACGCACAAAGAGTTGAAGTTTGCACTTCAAATGACTTATACTAATGTATCTTGTTCTTAGGAGCTATACGTTAGTCACATGCTAGTCACTCCAGTCCTTGAAGATTTAACACATGCTGAATAAGATCATGAATCAAGAGGAAACAACTATTATGGCCCGCTGTTCGGAAGTTGTCTGGTAGGTGGAAGTGGAGAGAAAATGAAAACCCATAAGCGTTGTAGTAGTAAGAATAGTAAGTAGGAAATTCTATCTCTTCGTGCTATGTTTAAGCATAATTTAGTATTAAATAAGTATTTTTGCGATTATGCATGTTTCTAGCTTTCTCGATTTAGCAAGAGTCGGCGATTCGATGCAGCACCAACCATACTTCCTTCCATCATGTGCACTCATTTATTCCGGTAGGCACGATAGGCATATTACATTTTGCACAATGCCAATTGTAACGGACAACGGACTGCATTGTTTTATTACGCGAAGTTTGCTGCGTCAGTGAGTTCAGAAGACTTGGAACTTTATTCGCTTGCTTCTTGGAAATAACGTGGCGATAAAGTCGGGAAGTGATTGTTCTAATCGGAGGCTTGATAGCGATGACAATGACTACACATCACAGATGAGAGAATTACGGACAACCGTTGGAAATTGAAAGTCGGAGTGAGCCGGCCGCCTCCACCCTCGCTCTCGCCCCCGCTAGCGACCAGCACTAGCCTGCAAGAATCTGTATTTTATGTTCTTCGAAGGAATTCAAAAATCCATTGCTTGTGAGTTACTGTAGTATCATTGAGTAGTGTGAGGAAAATGTCAACATACGAAATCAAACAGCAACAAGCCACAGTAACCGTTTCAATACCTTACCTCTCATCGCTCCCGCATATTGCGTAATTATTGCCACAGACTTTTAGCCGTAGCTCTTCCCTGTTGGCCATAATAATGACTACTCTGGACTCTTAAGAGAGATTTGGCTGCATGCAAAAAAACAACAAAAAAAAGCACATTGATGATCGGGACACGTGCAACCGCAGCTTATGACACTCTTCGTTCGCCCTAGTCGACAGCATAGACACCAAAATAAGCTAAACGAACAATTTACGGTCAACTTTCACTTTCTGGTTCATAGAGATACACAAAGTCGTTACATCTTTCTATCGCCGTCTCTGTTTTTTAAGGCACGTGCCGACAAATTTCTGAAACTGTGGACAGGAATTCGTCACGAATAATTTTAATCGACGAATAAAAAAAGTTATGTAAGCAAAATTGAAGTTTTCTGTACACTCGCAGTAGGTGGAAGTAGGATAGGGAACGTTTTACAATGTCCATCCCACAACACAAAGCTATGAGAATACGAGAGTACCAAACTCGAAATAGTCAGCGGAGAAAAGGATAGCAGGGAAGGGTTTACGATCCTGTTGTAAGATGATAAGTAGGGAATAGTTTCATGTTCAGTATGTACAAATGTTTATAATAGATCATCCGCATCGTCATATTCAAGTATCTGGGGCACAAAAAGTGGCGATCAAAATCTGCAGACCGCGCAACGTACTCAAACGCCCACGCAGCGTATATCGTAGACCCATTTCAAATGTCACAAAATGAACACATGAAACTTTAAGCCTCTTGACGGGAACAAAATTAGAAGCCGTGCACGCGAAGGGTGTTTACGATTACAATATGAGTGAGAACGGGAATAGATATATTCTTAATTGATCAATTGATTTTATAAATAGATGGATGAAGTACAATGGAAATCAGTTGGAATTTTTTTTGAAATAGGTAACTAGCAGCTAACACAACCACCTGTTATATTATATTATCAATGCAAACATGACGACAGATGACATGTAATTGATAAACAAAAGGGATCCCAACGATCAACGGTAAATTAACAACGATCACAGAATCTAGGCCCTACTTTATATTGAGCATTAAATGTCCTGATTACCAAGGCCTCTTGTGTCTGTGACGCGCATTATACGTCGATTAAAGTTACTTCCTAATTTACGCACACAACACTAAACAAAGCCCTGTGATATTCATTTTAAAAGTACTCACAATTTCCGAGATCTAGCATTCCTTCCTTCGAATTCTTGTCTCACACGCACCCCTTACAAATGCCAGGTACATCAAATGTGTCAAAAGTATACGAAGAAATCTGACAACACTAGACCCAGAGGGACCAGACACATACCGAACAGTTACTCGAGATGACTATTCAACGGAATACGGCAAGTTGTGAATCCCCTTCGTTCCCCTCCAAGTCTGAGCAAGTAGTTTCAGATACTAGCTCCCGCCAGATGGCTCTGTTGCCTTGACAACCGCCTAGCGGCGGCGCGATGTACGGACCTTGGACAACCATTTCCACACATTGTTTCAAATTATTCAATGCGAATTTTTTTTCATCGAGCTTCTTTTCCTGTTATAAGACCACGAATGCTAACTGAGTTCTTACACGATAAACAGCGTAATTAGCACGCTCGTCTGTTCCAGGCTAGAGGAATTTGAGTCATACACTAGTATGTACGACAACATATCAATAACTCAACTACCATCGAAAAGTTTGGACAATATTGTTGAATATTACAAGCATACCTGAATCATAGAATCTGAATCTACATAACATGATAACAAGCCAATCCAGTGTTTTTATTTTATTAATTTCACAGCAATATATTGGCTATTCAAATCTCAATTTTGAGTTCTAACTCCACATAAAGACGTCTTTACATTATTAATTGCTGGGCGTAGTGAGTGAAGCGAAATCTTCAATAACCGAACGGTTTGGCGTGTTGGAAACACCGGTTCTCAGAGATCACCGAAGTTAAGC